>PVKS010013409.1:0-50933 GCA_004027875.1 Aplodontia rufa | reverse complement strand
GCAGGACCACAGACAGCTGCGGTGGGCAGACAGCTCTCTGCCAGGGCACCTCCCTCCCTCACCAAGCTCTGCTCTCAGGATCGGAACATGATGCTCCACTGTGGCACTTTGGGAAGTCTGCGGAAAACTGCTACCAAATGTGGAGGAAGGTAACTCTGGATACCTGAGAGGACTGAGGACTTTGTCCAGGGGCTAGGTCATCACAGTTCAGATGGTCCCCAGCTTCATCACCATGATTCATTGTCACATCATTGCCTTTCAGCTGGGGGAGGCACCCTGCCTCCTTCAAGGAATACCTGGACCATAGCCAAGAGCCAGAGTTCCCCAAAGACCTTGGATCAGGTTGATCTGTTCCACTGCTCCATTGTGCCTCAGCCCTGCTCAGAAGCTGCAGGACACCATGACTCCTTCAGGACAGATACTCAGAGTCCTCTGCCAGTGGGTCCCTCACCAGAGCCCACTGGACACTTCCTGGGTGAAAATTCCCCATAGTCCCATGTGTTCCCCACCCCACGACTTTGTGCCTGGAACTTCCTCTGATGCAAGTGAAATCTCTTCTCTTCTCCAGCTCCGAGATTCTATGCCATGGCTTGCTTAGGCTGTGTCCCCAGCAGGACTCACATTGGGGCAGCTGCTTGGGTCGAGGGGTGGGGTCTGGTGAGCAGAGCGTGTTGCTGGAGGGAGCAGAGTTCCCCACGTCTCAGGACTGGGACAGTCACCCAGGCCACGGGCAATTGGAAAGCAAGGCTATCCCTCGTCCTTCTCTGTTTCTCCTCCTCTTTCACAACGGGGCCTTCACCAGCAGCTGAGCAGATGCTGGGGCTGTGCTTCTGGACTCCCAGAACCCCAGCCAAAATAGCCTCTTTTCTTTGTAGATTGATACGCAGATTGTGGCTGTGCTGGGGCCATAGTCTTCCTCAGTTTCTCTTTCTGTACCGACAGCCTTCCTGCACGTTCTGCATCTAACAGGCACTGCATCCTGTTTGGGATGCGGTGCTCTGAATGGGTCACCTGTATTCCTGTGGCCTGGGAAAGCTCGTGCTGCAGGGCTTGTTCATTGATATCAGGAGGCAGAGAACTTGGCGGGAGGAGAGTCTGTCGGAGGTCGGGCATGGCGTGTGTAACGTGTAACTCTAGAGAGGAATCATGCATTCAAAGAAGAGAAGCCACAGGAAGTAAGCAGACCCTCGCTCCTGTGGGTGCTCCTGCTCCCCGCAATGCCCTGTCCCCAGCTCCAGCTCAGGGTCTCCAACGCAGAACACAGTGCAGTGGGAACAATGGGAGAAAAGCTCCCGCCCCACTCTTGCTCAGGTAGAAGGCCCTCCTTCAGAACACGTTGGAGGATGTCCCAGACAGGAAAGCAGAGTCCCCTGAAATTCGTCACCGTTCCACGTTCAGCTCTTAGATATCGTAACGAAGGACGGTTATGGGGGCACCCGACCTGGTTCAGTCAACTCTACTGCAATGAGCCCTTTTGACTAATCAATATTTCCCTGCCAAGATGCCCATTTGTTCTGAATAAGAATCAATAATGTTCAATTAATATAGATTATGTCACTGAGCAGTTAATTTAGAATGTCATTGCTTTGCAGTTCATATCCTGACCTAATTGAGTCGCAGAACACACACCTGGACACCAGGCCATTAGCATGGAGAAAGGCAAAGGCCTTGAAGGCCCAGGCCTGGAACTCTATTCCCACAGGAGCATCGTGCCCAGCCACGGCCTCCATCTGTGTGGCAGCCACCAGGAGCCACTCTGTGATGTGGTCACCGGCTCTATGGGCAGGGAGTCCGTCCATCTGGGGTTTTCTGACAGTTGGTGCTCACACTGAGGGCCTGGACTATGGACCAGGCAGCCCAGCCACATGAGCAGGAGAAGCCTGGGCCCTGGTTGGCATGTGGGGACTCTGTGTGCACGTCTTGTTGTGTTTCCTGTCTGAGTTCTTGGTGTTTCCTGTCTGAGCTCCTGGTGTTTCCTGTCTGAGCTCCTGGTGTTTCCTGTCTGAGCTCCTGGTGTTTCCTGTCTGTCTGAGCTCTTGGTGTTTCCTGTCTGAGCTCTTGGTGTTTCCTGTCTGAGCTCTTGCCTTCCGCCTGTGTGCAGCAGCATTGCTCCAGGCTTGGGTTCCACAGGTCATCCTCGGGTGCTCAGAGACCCTCGTTGGGTACATCCACTCAGCTGGGCATTGGTGCTCATGTCCAGATGGGAGACCCAGCTGGAGACAGCAGCAAAGTGTTCTGAAAGCTGCTAAGCCTCCTGCATCTGAGTCAGGTCCCACCTCTTCCTTCTAACCCCTCTTCCCAGGGTCTAGAGGCTCAGCAGACTCAGACGTCCAAGAGCATTTAGGGGAGGCTTGTCACCTGCAGGCAGTCTCTTCAGCCTGAGCCTTTGCTTGCGTGGTAAGGTCTCTACGTGCCATTCTGTGCAGGGCTGACCTCTCAGGCCCACTGTACTTGGGTGGGCATGGAGTTGTTACATGTGTGACTGTGTCCCTACTTACGTCACCAGCTTCCCTTGTCTATAGAGGCTGTTGGAAAGGTAGGATCACTGTCACTCTGTCACTTCAGCTTTCTCCTTCTGTTTTCTCCCTCTATGCACCTCACTGAGGCAGCATGCATGGTTATTTATTTATTTATTTATTTATTAAAGAGAGAGGGACAGTGAGAGAGAAAGAGAGAGAGAATCAATTTTATTCAGTTTTTTGTCTGATCTTCGTTGCTCCAAGACTTCATTGTGTATATGAGCTGGGGTTTGAGCCCGTGTCCTCATGCATGCCAGGCTAGCACCAGAACCACTGAGTCAGAGCTGAGGGGCCCATTTCATGCCCTGGTTTATTCCTCTGTGGGAGACTGATGAAGAAGAGTGAGCTTCACAGAGTGGGTCATGAAGGATTAACCTGTTGGTGTCCCTCGCCCCCCACCCCCGCCGTCACCTGTAACCCGTCACCTTTCATGAGCAGCTTTCCTGGCTGTTCCTGCAGAGCTCTTGTCATCATGCGTGGCCCAGGCTGGCTGGCCTGGAATGTTCTTGTCCACTGGGGTGGCACAGTGGAATCTCTGGGTCTTTTAAAGAAAAAAATACTAACAAATCACAATGAAAAGAGCACACGCGCTGTCAGGTCGCACGGCAGGTTCTTATTTAGCCAGCCATGCTTGGCCTGGTCTGAGGGGTTTAAAAGGCGCAGGTGACCCTGCTGTACAGGGACAAGAGGCCTGCAGTGGGGGCAGAAAGCCCTGGTCTTTCACACCCCCGGGAAAAGGCTTTGCTATGACAAATGCCAAGGGTCAGTGCCCTAACTCCCTAGGCCATTCTAAGGCTTTTCTGTCTCAGAAAATCTCAAACCTGGTGGGGCCGGGTGATGCCACCTCCTCCGGAAACTCCGGAGCACCAGTTGCTCTCCTGAATTAGGTGGTGATATCCTATTTGTTTTCTCCTTGGAAGAAAAATGAATAATTAAAAGAAAACCAAAGTGTCCTGTCCCTTCAGCATCTGGAAAAGAAAAGTCAGGGAGCATCTTGAGCCTGCAGTGCCAGGTCTGCGTGGAGGCCCTCGGTGAAGCTCTGTAGCCCTGAGCAGATGCTGCGGGAGGACGGACCCAGAACGCCTCTGGGTCCTCAAGGAAGGGGTGCAGCAGCCTTCTGAGACCTGGCTCCCAATTTTAGACAGATGTCATGGTGACATGCTTTTGAGACTATGGAAGAAAGCCTAGGATGTGACCCTACATCCCCAGCAGATCCCGGCATGGTCAGATTTCATGATCCGCAGTGCGCAGACAAACACTGACCACAGTGACAGGTGGCGGGGGACAGTTACTGCTGCAGCAGTTGTTGATTGCTGACCACTGGCCAGGCTCCATGGTGGGGACCCTGGAGCTGGATTGCAGATTCTGGTCTGGGTCACTCCTGTCCTGCCCAGTTTGCATTGGGCAGGCTGAGGCTGGCTCTGGTCACCTCTGTTCCCTGAGATGAAGCCAGGATATGGGTGGACATGGAGCAAGAGTGAAGGGCTTCTGCAGGAATAGTAATTAGCAAATCCCAAGTCATGCTTGTCTTGAAAAAGGAAGTGTAGGTGACTATATGAGCTTTCTAAAACCAGGAAAACTTGGACTCATGTCCCAGTGTCACCAGGGAGCACCTCTGAGATCGGTTCTCATCAAACTTCCTGGATCTGTGTCCTGCTAAATCCTATCAATAACCCTGGTGTCGCAGAATCAGCAGAAAGACAAAGAGGCCATGCAAGGCAAAGTTGGTGAATGCCAAGTTTTGCTAAATTAGGACTGTTGTTAGTGGTACCTGAAAGTGCAGGCGGTACTAGTGTCCTTGGAGTGAACTTGGGGGTGGAGGCTAAGCGAGTTGATAGTTGGATGGACTGTGGAAATTACGAGGTGTGAAGTTCACGCATTCCTCAGATGTCCACGGAGTGAGTCCTGTGTGGCAGATACCAGACCTGTTCTGGAAATGAGAGGTCAGTGAGTATTGTCCCTGTCCCTAAAGGGTTTGCAGCCAGTTGAGAGCAGCTTTGCACAAGAGTGTATGTATGGAAATAGCATCCTGGGAGAAGGGGACACAGAAGACAGGAGCTGCAGCCTGTGGGTGCTGATGCCTTTGTGGGTGTCTGTGGAGATGCAAGCTCTTCAAGTTCATTGCAGTTGCTGGTAATCACCTGTTCCGTCCGCCTTCCCTCCCCCAGCACCTGCCACCCACGCTGCCATCTCAGCCAAGCCCTGGCAATTCCTGCAAACCACATGTGAGCTTCCCCAACTCTGCTGCGCTTTTCTGTGCTGGTCCCTCTGGGGAACCACTCACTCCAGGTCCAACAGCAGTTGTGACATCTCCACGTGGCTCTGTGACCTGACCCTTCCCACCACTGGTTGGGTGAGCTGAGTCCCATCAGTGCTGCCCCTCTGTTCTCTGGAAACTTCCTCTGTTCCACAGCCCTCCCAGAGGAGCGCAGGACAGGTTTTTGGTCCCACTGCCCGCTCCAGACAGCTTCTTGAAAGCAGCTAACTGTCCAATTTTATCTGTGTCCCCAGCTGGGCACAGAGCCGGGCTATGTCAGACCTTTCATTGATCCTAAATACCAGCTGATCTGCAGCAGCACATGCACACAGGCGCAGCGACATCCTTCCTGCTGTGGACACGGGCCAGAGTTTGGGTGTAGCAGTGCATAATCAATCTCGGCTATAAGGACACTAAAGTCAGGCAAGTTTGGGTTGAAGCTCCAATTTTGCTACTTAGTAGGTGATGAGCTTCAATAAATTAGTGAAATCAAGACTTCCCCCCTCACTTGGATATGAGAGTAAGAGCCATCATTTTGTAATACCTTTTTTGAAGTAATAAATATGGATGAGTTAAAGTGAATTCATGCTCAGTATTTAAAATTTGCACCTAAGCCCAGCACAGTGGCACACGCCTGTAATCCCAGCAGCTCAGGAGCCTGAGACAGGAGGATCGCAAGTTCGAAGCCAGCCTCAGCAACTTAGAGAGGCCCTAAGCCACTTAGTGAGACCCTGGGCTTGGGATGCAGCTCAGTGGTAAAGTGCCCCTGGGTTCAATCCCAAGAACCTTAAAAAAAAAAATCTGCTGCTGGCCTGAGGTGTGCACGGCGCCAGAACTGCAAGAGTCCACTGGGCCTCACTCATCTCCTTCTCTTGGCAGTCGGGGCAAGCACTCAGAGTCCCCAGCCTATGACACATGAAGGGCAGCATATTCCCTTGCCCACGTGACGCACAGGATTCATTGTGCAGGAACATGATCCTCCCCGCAGCAGCGCGGACCCTGGCGTTGACTGCATGGCTCCCTGCTCCGGGGGCCTTGGCCGAGTGTTCACAGCATGCATGTGCCCTCATTGCCTGACCTTCTACCGTGTTTGCAGAGCCAGCCATTGTTCCATGACACGCCGAACATGTGGGAGTCTCTTTCCTGCGCTGAGCTCCGTTCTGTGGCTGCCAAGGGCATCAGGTGGTGACTCATATCAGAACCCGCCTGGTCGCGACAGTTTTATGTCACCTCCCCAAGGCCACTGTGATGCCCTTACTGCCCCTCGTTGTTGTCTGAGATGCTACTTTTCTGAGTCTTCACTTTCCGCTTTAAAGAACAACCCCAATGTGGTTTCTTTTCCTTTATAAAATTAAGCCTTTGGAGATAGTTTGTGAGCAATGAGTTCCGTGTGCCCTTCGCCTCGTTTCTTCCTCGGTGACACCTGCAGAGCTAGAGCTCAGCCCCAGGACGTTGACATCAACACAGTCAAGGTACAGGACACTCCACCCCGACAGAATCCCCAGGTCACCCTCCCCCTGCCCTGGCCTGGGCAGCCCCGGCAGCCGCTGGCTCCTCTCTCTAATCGTGCGACCCTCTGGGCCCGGTGCCCTCCGTTCAGCACCTGACTTGGAGGGGTGCCCGTGCTGAAGGACTCTGAGCCGGGAGGCCTAGAGTGAGAACTGCTGCCAGATGACTGGCCTTGGGTGATAAGGAACAGGGGCTGGTCAGTCCACTCATTCCTGGAGGCACCACCAGGGGGTGTGTGTGCAGGCCCAGGGTCCCCCCTCCTGTGAGATTGCACGCAGCTGCGTTGATACAACCCATTATTAGGTGCACTGCCAAGGTGTCCTATCCCTGCCAGTCCCGAAGGGGATTCTTGATGATCACAGTCTTCACGGTCACCAGCATAGCTTTGGGTGGTGTGCAGGTGCATGTGAGTGTGGCCCATGCTGGGGGCACCCACAGCACCCTGCCTTACAGCTGCCCACACGCTGACCTCACACAAGGGCACGGAGCAGGAGTTGCTGCCTTTTGCGCGGATGGATCTGAAATGTGAACACGTCTGAATGCAGGTCCTCAGCCTCCTCCTGGCCTCTCCCTTCTGGCGTCCTCCCTCTCAGAGGAAGCCCCACCTGCGTCAATCCCCTCCTGTTCTTCTCTGAGTGTGCTCTGTCCTATGTAAATAGCCTCCCCCCTCAGGTCCCTCAGCTGTGGCCCTTCCTGTCCCTTGTCTGGAATGCTAAGAAGCACAGGGAATGATCTGCCGAGAAATCAGGGTGGGGAAGGTCAGGCATACCCACTCGGAGTACACCCTGGCCCTGGACATGTCCCCGACCCAGGATCTAGCAACTTACAAAATGCATTAGATGTTTTCCCGGTGTGTTAAGAACGTCCAAGTCACTGCCCAGTGTGCTCACCCTGGTCCTCACCCACCCCGGCTCCCCCAGCCAGCCAGGTGGTACTGGGGATCAGGCACAAGCTAACCACTGCAGTGAGTTCTCTTTTCTCTTGAGTAGATCAAAAATTGCTGCCAGGCCCTAGGAAGATGGATGTGGTGATGGCTCGTACTTAGAGCAATGGACATGATCTAGAACTGGGAGGGTGCTGGCCGCACCACCTTGTGAGTGGATTAAATGGCCCGGAGCTGCACACTTCAGAATGCTCAAGGTCACACCCCGTGACTCACCCACATTAATTATTTCTCAAATGCATTTATTGTCACTTCAGGGTGAAGTACCCAGATTGCGCCAGACACGGGTGTAGCCAATGTTCTGGAATGTTTCCAAGCAAAGCATAGATAGGCCATGGAGGAGAGACAAGTGCAGGGAGGTTCCTGTCCTCCTGCTCCCTGGCCAGGCACCTCCCTTGGGACTCTGAGCGGAGCTCTGTGTTCAGGTCTGGAAGGTTGTACAGGGCAATAACAAAACAGAAATGCAAGATCTGCTGCTGGCAGGGCAGTACCTGCACTCCCACAGGGCACGTGTGAAATCTCCCCCTTTCTCCCATTCCTTAAGGTCCAGGGCTTCTCTGGAGTGCCGCGTGTTGATCAGTGCAGCCGTGAGAACACACGCTATGCCTTCCCGACACTTGGAATTTACTGTTGTCTGTCATTTGCTTCCTGGTTAGTGAAAAGTGCGAGACATGGAAGACGTGCATTTTACTTGTGGATTTTAAAAAGTGCATTGGTCAAGTTGCATGGTTCAGAAAAACACCTCGTCAGCACCACCAAGGAGCAGCATACAAATGCTGAATTTGATATGGATGCTACTTAGAGACCACGCTGACTCCAACAGCTCTGGGCACAGGCACCTGAGGGTGAGCCGCTGCCCTCTTAGGCTGTGGTGCTGGTTGCCTTCTCCAAAGACTAGACCTCAAGACTGGATTGCAGGAGCATGTGGTCTGTGAATGAATCAGTTACAGCTGGAGTTAAAGCAACACATCCAACCTAGCCACAAGCAAGTCTGTTTTCAGACAAACCTAGAGCAATGTGGACAGTCAGAACCAGAAGACATCTTCAAACACAGACTTCCATTTTAAAAATGAAGACACAGAACCCAGGGAATATTTTAAATAAGAATTTGAAGCAAAAATATTCTTTTACAAGTGGCATCTAAAGAACATTTATTTTCTGGCTTTTACACATAAAACTTCCAGTTGCAAATCACTTTTATTTTTTATTTCAGTGGCTTGATCCAGGAAATAGGCATTGATTTTTAGCATCTTGTTACTTAAAAAAAAAGAAAAAAGAAAAATCCAGCGACCTCTCATGTGTGTACTAACATACCAAAGCAAGCCTCCGTTTCTGATAGTCACTCAGAGAGAAAAGAGGGCCAAGCACTTGGAGCCGCATGACATCTATCAGACCCTTATACTCATGGCATTTGTGGGGATTCAGGGACAAAGGTTCAGCATTTATTCTTTGGTAAGAGTTGGCTAGAGAAATTAAATTTGTCCTGGGCCAAAAATGAAGCTGACCTCTGATCCTTACTGTCACCAGCCTTCCCGGGTGTATTTATTTCCCCCACATTTGAAGAGCCCTAGATAACCAAGGTACCCAGAGCTTCCAGTGTCCAGCCAACCTGCTGATTCATCCCATCTGGAATATGTGATGTGCCATTTATCACCAACCTAGTCATCTTCCTCTCTGCCCAACATGATAAATATTAAGCTCGTGCTGTGTACTTACATAATTTGCAGAATTGATCGGCTGACTTAAAAGCTTGGTTCCCCAACAAAGGAAAACGGAGTGCCTTGTGCAAAGGTTAAATGAACAGTTTAATTGGCAATTGTGCATTAGGAACCTATTGTAAAACGATAACAGTTTGAGGGGACGCTCCAGATAGCACAGTCAGGGAATCGGTTTTCATCTTTGGCCATTAAAAGTCAAGTCCTGAGATGGAAGTGAAGAAATGAGGCAGCCTCGCTCTGGATTTCTGCCTTACCAGAATGTAATTTTCTTCCTCCTACACTCTACCCCGTAATTCAGATTTTAGAACACATTAAATATGCAGACTTTAAAGATTCGTTCCTTGCCTAAATAATTTATCCAAATCTAGCAGACTGTTAAATATCAGAGAAACACATGCACACGCACAGTTGAGGATATTTTGGGTATTTACCATTTAAGGTGAAGGATGTGGAAATCCAGCAAAGTCTATGAAGTTGGGTTCAACTGAATAAGAGCAGTTTACAACAGTGATTTCCACAGTGCCTTAAGAAAGCACCTCACAGCAGGTGAAGGTTGTCAAGTCCCCTCGGAAGCAGGCTAAAGGAAGCTCCTGCCTTTTGCTGCAGGGAGGATGTCAGAGGAGGTGGACATCTAACTCCAGGCAGTAGAAAGAGGCTGGGGACGCAGGTGGCCCCCAAAGGGCCGTGCTAGACTGCAGAGGCACACTCCACTCCAAGTCAGGCCTCCTGGGACACGTGCCCTCCTCCTCTTTCCTCCTCGATGCCGCACGTACCAAAGGCTGTCCAAGGGTCCATGTCAGAGCCATTTTGATCTGCAAAACTCAGCCTTGGTGGGTGTGTCCTGTGGCCTTCCTTTCTGCCTCTGATTATCATCTGACAGTTTATCAGGTGGTTGGTGGCATCTCGGTAGAAGATGAAATTCCCCTGGTAATTCCCAGGGATTGCAAGCAAGCTGAAGTTGCGAAGAGAAAGCTGATAGGAAAGGACACACTGATGTACTCTAGCTAGTCTGCCATCCTCATAAAACAATCTGTAAGGATGGGAAGCCAGAGGCAAGCCACCAGGACTCATGATCGTCATTCCCGCATGAGTTCAGAGAGGGCGCTTGGCTTCTCTGCTGCTGTCAAGCAAGGTCAACATTACGATGCTGCTGGATGCCTTGCCAAAGGGAGGGGCGAAACACGCAAGTGGCGTTGGCTCTTGTCACTTACTGGGAACACCACTGGCAGAGGGGGTTTTCAACCGCAGTGTGTATGACTCGTAAGCAACGGTACTTCTAGGAGGGGGTCTTGAAACGAGGAGGCTGGGATGCTGCCTGGAATCTGTACCTAGCTTCAAACCTTGCACTGTCCCATGGCCCATGGGGGGCACATCTGAGTACCAATCTGCCACTGCTTCAGCCACTGCCTTTTCTGCATGGAGATAACTTAGCTGTGAGGAACCTTGAGTGAGTCCCGTCGCCTCCTGCAGCCGCGTGTTCCAAGGACACTGATTTTCCAGTCTCAGGACAGTCTCCTTGGGCCTCATCATCTTTTTGTACCTGGACCTTAGAAGAAGTGCCAGGTGCCTAGCCACACATTGCAGGAGTCCTTAAGGCAATGAAGACTGAGCTGGCAGGAATCCTGGGAGATCCATGGACAATGAACGGGGTGGGGGCAGGGGGCTTCGGACGCACGGAGCATGAGGATCCCATCTGCCTTCGGCAACTGATGCTGAGAATTCCCACCTGAACACCTTGGCCTCCGAGATGAAGCCATTCGGGGAAAGAGCCAGTGATTCTAGTGCCTCAGGTGCCCCTCGGTCCTAAACCCACTGTTCGTGATGCTGTTGCACCAAGGGCCTGGGTAGGGGAGTGGAGCACGCTCAGTGTCTCAGAGCTGGGATATCAGTGAGCACCTGCTGTGAGAGTAGAAACGAATGTCCTCGTCCCTTATGGATTGAGAAGATTGATTATTGAAGACCTACTAGGTAATCACATTATAGGTAGGATAAACCCTTGACCTAGAAAATCCACCTAACTGAAGGACCCAATGGCCACAGTCCACCATGGCAGGTGCTGGGACCGAGGGGCCGATGAAGCAGAGCATGAGGACAGGCGGCTGCAGGCCGGGAGCATGGCGCAGGAAGATGTCACCCGGGAGACATTGCTGAACTAACTTCCAAGGAACGTGCAGCCCGGAACAAGGAGATTCTAGGACACGTTCCATAAAACACAGCATGAGCGAAGTCCAGGAGCGGGCCACGCCACAGGGGACCAGGCAGAGCCGGGCAGAGGGCTTGCTGAGAGCCTGGCAGCTCTCCAAGAGCCCCTCTTCCGTGGCTGAGGGCAAGGGCCTGTTCCAGGTGGCACCTGTGCACAAGGCTCCAGGGAGCGGGATCCAGGAGACCATGAAAGTGACAGTTAACCCAAGACGGGTGAAGGCAGGCTGGGGGAGGCTCTAGGGGAAGCAGAGGCAGAGGAGGGGAGGCTCCGGCTTTCCATCGTGGGCCGCAGGTCTAGAAAGAAGCCGTGCTCTTCCTCCCACAGGAATAGTGGGCAGGGGCAAACTGGAAGGTGGCCTTTGGTTCCAGCGACCCAACCGTGGCTCTCATGGCAGTTGTTAGAAAACACGGAGCCCCCAAGGACAGGTGGCTGGGAACACAGATCTGCAGGCACAGCAGCTAATGAGGAGCAGTCACTGTTTACTTGACGTGGTGACATGGCCCTCAGCTGCTCTTTGCACACTTCAAATATGTGTTTAGGTGCAAAATGACAGGGGTTTCAAGACCAAAGTTCTTCTGAAAATTCCAGCAACCCAGTTTCTCCCCCAGAGCATTAAGCTGGCATGTATCTCACATCAGAATGTTTGGAAGGCACATGAGAAATTGCCCAGAGGCAAGAGCCTTCAGAAAGAACTGCAGATGCAGTCCTGAGGACTGCCCTAGCCCAGAGTGCAGTACAGCCCGGTGATGGCTGGAGGCACCCCTGAGAGACCGATGTGGCCACACTATGTTCAAATTCCACCGGCTACTTATTGACATGGTTGGCAAATTACTTAAATGCTCCGAGCCTCCTCTTCTTCTTCTTGAACTAGGGATGTGTGTGTGTGTGTCCCAGTGCTGTGATGCTCAGCAGCGTCCTGGGGTACAGAGCAGCTGAGCAGAGACAGCCCCACCATGACCCTAGCATTTGAAGGGAGATGTAGGACATAGGGAGGTTGGGAACATTCCAGAAGTAAGCAGAACAAAGAGGACTGGAGCCAGAGTTCCTTCTCAAAGTCAGTCGCCGTCTGGTCTTCACAGCCACAGAAATGTTCTCCTCGTTGAACCCTGTAGGATTGCTGCTCAGACACATGTCCTGTGGACCAGCCCTGGAGCCACCCAGGAGCCCCTGGGAATGAAGCAGTCGGAATTAGAATCCACACTGTAACGAGATCCCCAGGGGTTCATTTGCACTCAGAAGAGAAACAGTGGCCGGTAGCCCCTGTCTCTGGGTTGTGGTGTTCACTGAAACTCAGCTGAGCCCTAGCAGAAGGGCACTGGTGGGAGGTTTCTGAATCCCAGGCTGAATGCTCAGCCAGCTAGCAGATCTGTCCTAGGAAAGGTACCTGCTGCATTTCAAGAGGCCTGGTCGACATCTGTGATTCCTGGCCTACTTGCTTCCTCTCTCTGCCAGGAACCACCACTCTGAGGTCTGTGAGGACAAGCCCAGCTGTTTGACCAGCAGAAGAACTCAGGGCACCCTGGCACCAGGGACCCCTCAGGAGCCATCGAGGCAGGGGAGGGGTCCCCCAGGATGGCCCTCCACAGATGGCCCTTGCCCTGGTGGCTACAGCACTCCTCAGCACTTCGGAGACAGCATTGGACAAGTGTGCGCTGGGCAGTGCTGGGGAGCGGCTGCCCTGTGGAGCAATAAGAGGGGTGTGGGAAGGTGAGAGCACCAGGAGGTCCCTGCCTTGCCCGAGGACTAGCACAGAGTCTGTCAAGCTTGCTGCTCTGGGGAGGGATGAGCAGAGGGACCAGCGGTGAAGGGCAAGGAGATGCTTACAAATCCATTTTCAGGGGCCAGAAGCGGGGTGTCTACAATGGCATCCCATTCAAATCCTCAGATTCCAGAGAAGGGGGAATTCTGAGGAACCATAGTGGTTCCTCCCAGGTGCCAAGGCCCAGAGAGGGGGGCTCCTCCTCAGTCAGGGCAGTCCCATGCGTGCTGTGACTGTGGGTGAAGAGGACTCACAGCCTCCTCACTGCTGTTTGGCAGGGTTTCTGCGTGGCTGTTGGAGCCTCACGGTGAGCTGCTGGGGACACACAGCCTCTCTCCAGGAGGAAGAGGGAAAGGGCCAGGACACTCTGGGGGGCTCTGTGTTTAGGCAGTCTCGCTGCCCACAGAACATGACAGTGACCTCGTTAAGCTTTCAACACAAGCCCCGACTATAGGAAATGACTGTAGAGTACAGCAGGTCTTCCATCAGTCCACGTCCCACTTAGATGCCCATTGGCACGGGCACAAAGGTCCACAGAAGGAGGGTGTGGCCACCCGTGGCGAGGAGGGTCGTCAGGCAGGAGCGGGTGGCAGGGTGGCATCCAGTGCCAGAGCTGCGTCCAGCTACAGGGAGGAGCCTTGGGACTTTCAAACGCTGACTTCCGTGGAATTACTGGCTATTGCATGCACACACACGCATGCGCGCACACATGAAGGGTGCATGGGATGGGACGGAATCTCAGATTAAGTTAGCGTGTCTATGACGTGTGCACTGGACGAGACTCAGTGCGTGAGCGTGGGAGCTACTTTAGTTATTGGGGAAATAAGGCTGGCCTTTTCTTACAAAATCACGTCGTCTAAGAAAACAGAAGCCTGTGAGCTGTAAGCAAACACTTTCCAGTGTGCGTCTCTAACCTGCTCTCTCCCCTAGACTAAGGTGAAGGCAGTCATAGCGAAACGAGGGGCTGGGAACAGGGAAGCCGTCCTCCCTTCCACTTCCCTCTGCTCAGTACAGGGCAGGCGAGCAGAGCACTGCTGTGATCACGGAGAAGGACAGAGAGGAGGGGCCTGGGCCCATGGTGGACGCAGGGCTGTCAGAACGCAATGGCGAGACGGGAACTCGTTCTGCATTCTCACTCCACAGCCTGCTTGGTGGTAAAGGTTGCATCTTTTAGCTTCCTCAACGTGACTAATATCAAAAACAAATCCAAATAAATCAAGGGATAGGAGGCTCTTCACGGTTTCCCTGATGTATCAATAGTCCCTGCCTGAGATGGGTTTGCATGGGCGCTGTGGTGAGCAGAGGGCCAGTCAGCGTCCGGCAAGCAGCCACCAGCCAGGCAGAGGCAGCAGAAAAGACTCCTGGTTTCCTTTTCCCACACTGGGTGCCCTACAGCCTTACAGCTGTGACTGTCACCCTAAATTGCTTTCAAAGAGATGCAAGAGCACTGCTTTATCTGTCGAGGTAGCTAAAATATCATATTGATGTTAAATCGTATTGTTCAGTTTATTTATGGGTTTCTAATACACTGCATGTGTGCTTACCTTCCGATGGCCTAATGCATGGGAATGTGAATTATTCATGGGCTTTCTGGGGGTTGCAGAAAACCTTAATATAGCTTTGTCTCCCAGCGTATCTGATGGGCTCTTTGTGATCACACTCTGTGGGTGTTACTGGCAGTAAATTCTAAATTATGTAGTCTGCAGTTTTGCACTGGGTGGTGGCAGGTGATTTGTCATTGCCCTTCTTCCTGTTTACCTGCAGATGTGTAATTCACGCTCAGAACCTACCTTTCAGCTTCTCTGCTCTGTGCACCACCACAAAACCTCTCTGCCACTCTGGAACTAGAAACCACATTTCTGTTAAACAGCAGGGTTAAGAATGTAAACACAGGTACTTTCAATACATGTAGCTGCCTCTAATTTCCAGCAGATCAGTCAAAATTAAAGAAATGTCAGGAAGGCAAGTTCAAGAATTTAATGAATGAATTTTCTGACTTCAGAGCATCAGAAATTTGCCTCTCCAAACATATTGAAGGGATGTGTGTGTTCCCATGTTGAGAAATGTGTATTGGGCAGAATTCTTGGCACACTAAGTTTTCATAATTCCAAAGATTTGCTTTTTAAAATTACTTGTTCATGCAGTCATAAGACAGAGTTGACCGAGGAACGATAAAAGGGTTGGCTTTTCTCAGTTCAGCACAAGGGGGTGTGGCTGTCCGCTGTGACCCTGAACTTCATCCCAGGCCCCCTAGCTCAGGACTCCCAGGCTCTGTAGTGCTCTCAACCTCCAGAGAGAAAACTCTCTCACCAAACTCTCTCACTTGCTAAGGCACTGCTAGGGTTTAGACTTTTCAGAAAGATTTCTTTGCCCTGGAAACAAACAGCACCCCAGGTTTCCACTCTCTGAGCCCGACTTAACTGTGGCATGGACCAAGACTGCTGCACACGCACACAAGGCCCTGCTCACACATGCACACGAGGACCTGCTCACATGTGCACACGAGGACCGGCTCACACACACACGGACACTGTTTGCCTGGCGTTCCTGGGGAGGTGAGGTCTTTGGCAAACCTGCAGCTTGGCCATTCCAGAGCTTTCTGTGTTACATCACTGAGAATGTACTTGGTGCCACTCCAAACTAGATTGTTTGCTCCCCTGCTTTCTTAAGCAAGGGTCCCTAATAGTGTGCATCATTCTTGATTGTGCTGGGTTATGACCACCTGGGTGTCACATAGACTGTCAGGAACCTGCCTTGGAGGTCCCAGCCTTCCACCTGTGGCTTCTACCGTCTCATTTCAGGAACTGTGGTCCCAGAACCTAAACTCGTGCAATGGATTGAATGCCTATCTTCCTGCAAAATTCATAGATTGGAACTTAAACCCCAAGTGACACTAGTACTAGTAAGAGATGGGGCCTTTGGGGGGAGCCATGACGTCATGAGGGTTCTGCGGCTGTAGACTCTAATAAGAGAGAGCTCCAAAAAGCTGCCCTGCCCCCAGCCACCAGTCCATCCCACCTCGTGAGGATGCAATAAATTGGAAGCTTCAGCTGGAAAGCAGAGCGCAGTCTCACCAGACATCAAATCAGCAGGGTCCTTGATCTTGGCTTCCAGAAGAGTTAAAAGATAAATTTCTGTCCTTGATAATTTCCCAGGGTCAGGTATTTTGTTACAGCAGCACAATGGACTAGAACAGCTTATATTATAAATCAGGAGTTGGTAAGTGCTGTAGAATTTCCTGTGTACCCTTCCTACAGAATTAAGCATGAATAAGGTTTGCAGCAGCTCTTTCAGAGACTCTGGGACTCTTTTATTGGTGGGGTACTGAGGATTAAACCCAAGGCACTTAAGCATTGAACTCCATCCCCAGTTCTTTTTATTTTCTTTTTATTTTGAAACAGGGTCTCACTAAATTGCCCAGAGCCTCGCTAAGTTGCTGAGGTGGGCCTCAAACTTGCAGTGTTCCTGCCTCAGCCTCCAGAGCACTGGGATTGTAGGTGTGCACCACCACACCTGGCTCCCCTAGGGCTCTGCTTGTGGGGCATGTTTGGGTTCTCTGAGCTCTTCCTTACCTCACGGTTGGTTTTGAACTAGTGATCTCCAGATAAATAAGAGTTTTACGTAGATGCGTGGAGAGCACGTAGAGATTTCAAATGCAGCATTTGACAGGACCCAGCATGAAAACAGGGCCCCTGCTTCTCTTAGCCCCTCTTAGATGTCCTAACAAAATACTGGAGACTGGGTAAAGAGTAGAATTTTTTCCCTCACAGTTCTAGAGGTTGGAAGTCCAAGATCAAGGCAGCAGCAGGTTCATTGTCTGGTGAGGACCACTCTCTGCTTCCAAGACGGAGCCCTGTTGCTGTGGCCTCGGAGGGAGGAAGCTGTGTCCTCACATGGTGGACAGCGGACGGCCAAGACAGAGCCTGACCAGTTCCCTCCAGCACTTCTGGAAGGTTGCTAAGCACATTTAAAGGCCTCACCTCTTAGTACCACCACTCTGACAATTATGGTTCAGCATGGATTCTGGGAAACAGTCCACAGAGCTGCTGGCCACACAGGCTCCTCTCCCCCACCCAGCCTCCTTCTTCCTTTATTGCTTTTGTGACAGCTCAGCCTGTTTGATGACCTTTTCAGGCCTATGACTCAATGGCTTAGTTTTTTTTTATTAATAAATCACAAGAAGGTGGCTTAAGTATTGAAAATTTTATTAAAGTGTTGATGGTAATGACTTCAATGCTCCCCCAGGCTTCCAGGTCTTCTCTGTGTTCTGGCGAAGCCAGCCATGCGGAGGCTTCTGAGAATTGCTATTAACCTCTACTGAATTAGACACAGAGCAGAGGAACAGGGCTGGGAGCGGGCCAAACCCTTCTCACAGATAAGGTTCACATCACAGCATCCCCAGCTTCAACAGGACGTTTTCACATTATTAAAAAGGATATTAATTCACAGTAAACTGAGAATTTAATTTAATTTTCTCTAGATTAGCTAGGGGACAAAATGAAGAATTTTTACTCTGCATAATTTGGTGACCACTGGGAGAGAAGAATTCTGCAGGAGAGGTTGGGACAAAGCCCCTGACCCTGCACCTACCACAAGTGCCCAGTTCTTTTCCCGCTTTCTCTTCTCACCATTTGCCAGAGCTTTCAAATAACTCAGATCCACGTGCATCCTTTCCACATTTTCACTCTTAGCCTTTGCTCCTGATCTCCCACTTTTCATCCTCTTTGCAAACCCAGTTTAGTGCATCTTCCAAAACACACCTCAAATCCCAATTTTCAATGCCTTTTCCAACTCCTTAGGCCTGTAACGGTTGAGTTGGGGGTAAAGGAAGTGAGGAATTCTAAAACAAAACAACGGGTCTTGCATGAATACCTTTGAGTACCTTTTCCAGATCGAGAGCATCGTCCTGCCTTTCTTTCCCTGCCTTGGAAGCTGTTACATTGTCAGCTTTGCCTCCCTGCTGACAGGTGTCAGGCCTGGTGTTGAAAGCCACATGGGCAGAGCTGGGCATCTCTGATGTCTGGTTGGCAAGGGATGTGTCACCCTGGCTCTGTGAGTCATGGTTAGCAGTGTTGGTGGAGGCTGACACTGTCTCCCATAACCTAGGACCAGGCACCCCTTCCACAAATGCTATACTAGAGGATCAGCTTTTTATTTAAAAAAAATTTTAAAGAGAGAGAGGGACAGTGAGAAAGACAGAGAATCAATTTTACTTGGTTTTTCATGTGACTTTTTTTTTTTTAAAGAGAGAGGAACAGTGAGAGAGACAGAGAAAGAGAGAAACAACTTTATTTAGTTTTTCACATGTCCTTAGTTGCTCCAACACTTAGTTGCGTACATGGTGCTGGGGTTTGAACCCAGATCCTCGTGCTTGCCAGGCAAGCACCGAAACTGCTGAGCCACCGCTCCAGCCCCTTTTCATGTGACTTCTGTTGCTCTGACACTTCACTGTGTACTAGAGAATTATTTTTAAAATGATAATCCTCAAGAAAGTGAAAAGCAACTCAGTGGGGCCACAGAGTCCCGGTTGCCAAGGCTTGCACTGGACTAGATCGCCAGTGGGAAGAAAGGCTGGGCATCCATTCCTGTGGCATTAGACACGTCAGCATGTTGAGTCTGTTTCCGTCCATGACAAACTCCTGGCCCCGAGCTGACCACCGAAGTGAAGCTGCCGGTAGCCAGGAAGTCATGGCCACGGACAAGTGCAGTGTGGGGCACTGTCTCTGCTGGCAGGACGCAGCTCACCCCCTGCAGATGGTAGACGTTCATCTCTTCATGTGTTTTACAAGTATTTCTTGTGAATCTGCTATGCACTGGGCACCAGGGGTTCAAAAGTGAGCAATAAAGAACTAAGAATGTACAGTCAGGGAGACGGGTGAAACCAAATACCACCACGGAAGCACCCGGCCCAGGACACGTGTTCTGAAGCTACAGTGGGAGACGGCCCAAGATGGGGGACTAGCCCAGCAAGGCCACATCAGGCTTCTCCAAGGACCTGAGTGGGAGCTGAGAGCTGCAGGTGCGGGAGAGCTCAGTGAGAAGGCAGGGAAGACACCAGGCAGAAAGGCAAGGCAGAGGCGCCAGGGCAGGTGCCCGCCCACGGAACACATTGCTCCGGGTGGAGCAGAAAGGAGAGGCTGGGAGCTGGGTGCAGCCCCGAAAGGGCCGTGGCTGGTGGGGGAGCACGTGGCCGCCCTCCAGCTATGGAGACCCGTGGGAGAGTTGGAAGGCTCAGGGTGGGGTGGCCATGGGACCACATTTGCACACTCGCAAACACCCTGCCCTAGAGAGAGTGGAGAGCATCAGGAGGGGGGTGAGCACGAGGTGAGGAGAACAGCTCAGAGGACGCAGGCAGCCCGGCCGCCAGGTGATAGGCCACGAGCAAGGGACCTGCTGGAGTGGACAGAGAGATACTATGATGTGGACCTGGGCGACCAGGTGCCCCACTGGGCAGGATATACTGAGGAGGGAGGAATGGAGCACGTGGCTCTGCTCCAGGCTCCGGGTGAGAACAGCTCAACTTGGAGGGAGCTATGAATGTGTCCCCAGGTCCCAGCAGTCAATCACGAAGCTTTGTTTTACATAAAATGTGGCGTTAACCAAGATGTATCTTTTCAAATGTGCTGTGTGTTGAACAACATAAGGGATAATTGGAAAGTGGACATTTCCACATTCTTTTTTTGCCAGTGGTGGCTTGAAGAGCTTTATTTTTAAAATGGAAATCACAGCTGTGGCCAATGTACAGTTAGATTTCAAAATTTACCAGCATTGAGCAACTACAAAAGGAGTCTTGGTAATATCCAGAGGAAATTGACATCAGTAACACAGTGGGGAAACAGGGGCCTCCGCCGCCCGTGTTCAGTTCCTTCACTGTGAGCGTTTGAAAACACTGATTTCAGAGTGGGTATATCATGAACAAGAAATTGCTCTATTCCATTAATCCCTTTTGATTTCTAGAAAAATAAAGAAAAATGTGTTCAGAGAATATGCAATTTTGTGATCATGGTCTGCAAATAAGTATTTCTTTTTAGAGGACATTATAGATACATATAGATATATGGATGCAGATATATACATAAAGAAATAGAGAGATATAGACACACCTGTATGTGTTGTACATTTTCTCATCCCCTGAGGCACTGAAATAGTCAAACTCAGAGAAGCAGGGTGAGACAGTGGTTGACAGGGGCTGAAGCCATGCACCTGCTGCTCAGTGGGCACGAGGTTTCAGTATACAGTTAGAAAGTTCTAGAGATCTATAGTACAACACTGTGCTTGTCATTAAGAATTTCACACTGCAAGTCTTTAACCATCGCATATTTGACAAAGGGGGCAAAAATATAACATGGAGGAAAGACAGCCTGTTCAACAAATGGTGCTGGCTGAACTGGACAGCCATATGCAGACAACTGAAATTAATTGCTTATCTCTCACCCTGCACAAAAAATCAAATCGAAATGGATCAAAGAATTAGGAATGAAACCAGCTACTATAAAATTGCTAGAGGAAAAAATAGGATCAACACTCCAGGACATTGATGTAGGCACTTCCTTCATCAACAAGACTCCCAAAGCTCAAGAATTAAAGCCAAGAATCAATGAGTGGGATGCCATTAAACTGAAAAGCGTCTGCTCAGATAAAGATTTAGTCAAGAGTATCAAGAGAGAACCTACAGAATGGGAGAAAATCATTGCATGCTATGCCTCAGACAGAGGATGAATATCCAGAATACACAAAGAACTCAAAAAACCAAACACCAAAACCATAAATAATACAATCATTAAATGGGCTAGAGAGCTAAATAGAAACTTCTCAGTGGAGAAAGTTCAGAAAACCAAGAGATTTATGAGAAAATGTTCTATATCACTAGCAATCAAAGAAATGCAAATCGGAACTTCACTGAGATTCCACCTCACTCCAGTCAGAGTGGCAAAAATGAAGAATATGATCAATAACAGATGCTGGAGGGGCTGTGGGGAGAAAGGAACACCAACATACTGCTGGTGGGACTGCAAACTGTGCCACTCTGGAAAGCAGTGTGGAGATTCCTCAGAAAACTAGGGATGGATCCACCATACAACCCAGCCATCCCACTCCTTGGTACTTTCCTAAAAGAGCTAGAATCCGCATCTGCAGAGACACAGCTACATCAGTGTTCACAGCAGCTCAATTTACAATAGCTAAACTATGGAACCAACCCAGATGCCCCTCACTGGATGAGTGGATTCAAAAACTGTGGTATTTATATACAATGGAGCTCTACACTGTTATTGGAACAATATCATGCCTTTTGCAGCCAAATGGATGGAAATGGGGAAAAAAATGTGCTGAGTGAAATATCCCAAACTCAGAGACTTAGGGGCCAAATATTTTCTCTCATATGTGGAAGTTAGGGTAAAACCTGAGACAGGATGATAGTGAGCTGAGTTTAAATAATAAACTCACCACAGTTGAAAATTCACATAAGCTGGTAGAACCATACCTATGAAGGTGGCGGGAGAAGGGAGGGAGGCAGAAAGGGAAGGGAGGGATGAGAGAGGGTCATTAATACAACAGGGAATACTCAACTCCCGTTAGAAGCCTAGCTACACACAGCAGGCAGAGAAACTCAGAAATGTCAACGATTATTATCCATGTATATGTTCATTTCAAACTACAGTATAGTGGGGTTACAGAGGAGACATGAGTTCAGGGAATGGATAAAGGGGGAGAGATTCTGGTCTAAGATCAGCTTTAACTTACCATCTCACTATGTATGCACTATGTATGTATCCATGTATGCACGGATATGTAACAATTCCCTCTAATATGTAAGACCATATCGAACTAATGACAAAGAGAGGAGAGAAAAGAACATCGTGCTGTACATTAAACTGTGTTAGAGGGGTGCGTCTCAGTATCTGGTCATGGCATACTAACAATAGTGGGACAAGCTTGAAGGACCATGGCAGGTGTGCCCAAAACCATTCTTCCTCCCCACCAGCGGCTCATCATGTCCCTCTGCATCCTCCTGTACCCTGCTCCACTGCCACACACATGGGCTTCAGGCCACTGAGGTGTGCTGGGTGAGGGTGGGGTCCCCCTACAAAGGGAGGGAGCCCTGCAGGCCAGGTTCTACCACTGGGGTCTGCTGGCAAAGCCCCTGCCACATGTTGTAATTGAGCACCAGCAAAGCTGGCCACCTCCCGGGCTGCGCTGGGTGTCCCTCTCACTCTCCATGATTAGAATTTATTTAAGCTGCTTAGGAATTTCAGGAGGAAAATAAGTGGATGCAAAATTAATACTAATGAACCATCTCCCATTTGGAGTCATCGTGGGGACTACTTTTCCTTATTCCTCTAGAAACTGGGGATTTAAAAGATACCTTCATAAACTCCATAGTCCAAGCCTAATGGAATTACTAATCAAACAGGAACTCAGATCAATAATTCTCAAATTGACTCTGTGGCTCAGTAACTCCCAGTGTGTATTCCAGACTACATTTGACACTTCATTTTTAAAACAATTTCGAGTGATTTTTGTGCCTGTGAAAGACACCAATTCGCAGTTCAGAACTGAGAGCTGACAGTCAGACTGCAGAGACGGTGTGCAGTTAGAGCCAGCTCTGCCTTCTGCGTTCACTGGGAGCCTGGGCTCATCAAACCTCCTGCAGCTCTTGATTTGATTAATTCTCATATTTGTAATCCTTCCATCTCCACCACAAAGTAGAAAAGTACCACGTCCTTGATTGGAAGATAGGAATAAAAGAGATTGGCACAGTTCTGTTTCGAATAAGACGCTATTTCGCTATTTCGTTTTGGTAATCGGAGAGCAGAGAAGCCTGCTGGCATAGCATGCTAGAGGAGAGACAGCCTGGCTGGGACATGGGTCGGGAGGCGTCCACCTCCCTCCACTCGGACCCGGGACTCTTGCTCACTGACAGTCACAGGGGCTGAATTTGCACTGGAGATGAGCCGTGATGATAACGGATTTCGTAGGAATGTGTCCTGCCTCGTGCCTTCTAAGCTTGCAGCCTTGTAAAGACAGGACAGAGCAGATCCTTGAGGTTGGGGAATGATAGTCATAGGGAAAGTTCAGGGGCCACAATTCTGAACTGGGAAGCTGAGGCCCAGATGTTCCCATTCCAATCTCCCCATTTGCATCCCAATCATGAATACTGGGCTGGAGTCCTGAGGAAAGCAAGAGCAAGGAGACAGGGTCCCCACCTTTCCAAGACATGGGTGCAGGTCTGCTGGGCAGGGTGGCTGTCAGGAAGCTGTTGCTCTCTCCTTGCCCAGGTAGAGCAGCTACAATAGACCTTCCTGGATTCCTGCGTCTGCTCACTCCCCACGGCTGTGACCCCCTCTTCTTGAATGAGCTCATGCAGCATGACTCTCACCTGGGGCCAATGTCTCCTCCCCAGCTGTGAGCTGGGCCATGTCAGAGCCAGAGGATCCAGAATGCACCCTGCCCTGACCACTCCTCTTTTCACAAAGGGGCTGCAGGCTCACATGGCTGGAGTCACCCAGCCTCCTACCTGAGCTGGGTAGGGACAGCAGGAGCTCTCTGATCCCTAGACCCCTCGCCCAGGTGTCTAGGCTCCTCAGTGAGGGTCACCTGAAGAGGGCCTCATGGATGTTCTGGCTCATGTCATTTGTCACTCGGGAACATTCACTGAATGATAAGAGCCACACACTGTACCAACCTGAAGAGCGGAACCAAAGGAACCCGCTTGTGGCAGCATCAGCCCACACTGTGCAGCATTACAATGAAGACATGCATTTTCACGTTACTGTGAAGAAAAGTTTTATCTTGCCCACTCACTTCAGAACATGAGAATGCGCAGTTACTTATTTTTGCCATTAGTGAGACGTCTTGAAGGACAGGCACAGGTTCTTCTTGCACGTTGGGCTGCTTCTCTGCTTTCTGCTCGGCTTTAGACTTGACTGCGGATGGGACCCCACTAGCTCCTGGCAGGTCTTCTGTGCTCAGGATCTTCACATTACAGATTTGCTGAAGACCATAGGAACCCTATCTGGGGGACAGCATTGCTTGCAGTCAGCTTTGTATTGCTGTGGCCAAAAGACATGTCAAGGACAACGCAAAGGAGAAGTGTATTTTGGCTCCGGGTTTTAGAGGTTCAGTCCACGGTTGGTCAACTCCACAGCGCTGGGCCCGCAATGACGCACAACATCATGGCAGAAGAGCGTGAAGGAGGAAAGCCGCTCAGGACATGGCAGCCAGCTGGCAGAGAGAGCTCCACCCACCAAGGACAAAATTTAAGCCCCCAAAGCACACCCCAGTGAGCTCCGTCCTACTGCCAAGCGGACCTGCTCACCACCACCCAGTTAATCCCTGTCAGTGCATCAATCCACTGATACGGCTTCAGCTCTCCTGATGTGGCCGTTTGACCTCTGAAGGTTCTTGCTTTGCCCCACACATGAGCTTTTGGGAAAGGAGGGTTCTCACACAATCAGGTTGCAGACCTGCTGAGCTTCGCAGCTTTGGACACTTGGATCTGTGTCACAGCAGGTTTTGAATGTCCCTAGGGTGATGTGTGCTCCTCTCCTGGCATCAGGGGGGATGGTAGCACTAAAATGCACATGTAGGGAGAACGCTGGGCCCAGAAGTCAATCCTCAGTATGACGGCACAAGGCAGGAGGCGGGTTGCAGCAAAACTAAACACTGGGGACATCAATATAAAATAGCAAGAGCACTGGGAACAGGCATAGCATCCTGCCTAGGGAGTCAAATCAGGAAAGTGCCAGCCTCTGAGAGCTTGGGGACAGGATGCAGCAGACATGATGGAGCAGCCCTGCACACCTCTGAGCTGGTCAGCACCTCATTTATGAATTTAAGTATTGAGCAGATGCATGACCCCTGAGGTCAACTGAGGTCCTTGATGATAACTTCCTATTAGACTTCCTATTCCACGCCTGGGCAGGAACTGTCCATGGTACTGCCCAGCAACATGAAGCTGCAGGCTGCTATGTGGTGTGACCCCCAAGAGATGTGGCTTAGGCTCAGTCCCAGTTTTCATGATGTGGCACTCTAGGGTCAGATGCTTACCTTGGAACCAGTGGAGAGAAATCACTCACGAGGGACAAGGTGAGAAAGATGATGCGTGAACAGGGTGAGGTGCGATGGTGTGGGCATGGGTGCTGACCCATGCCTGCGTGGGCACCTGGGTGCTGCCAAGCACAGGGGAGGCAGGCAGAGGCCAGCGGAATACCGCAGAGATGGATGTTGGACTAAGCTGAGCGAATGCAGAGGAAGGAGATGGCACCAGCGGGCAGAAGCAAGGAGCGGAAAGCTCCAGTCTGCGAGGGGGCTCTCAGCTCATCTCCTATTTATATTGCAGATGACTAAATTCACTGCTGGTGGCAAAAATAAGTCACTAGAGTTGCTCTGTTTTGAAGACAGAAGCATGCTTAACATGATTGCACTTCCAAGTCCAAGCGTGAAACTGGAACAGGGAGAGTCTGGGTAGAAAGGAGATGAGACCAGCTGTGAGTCGAGAGGCCTGGAAGCGTTGAACTCCTTGAGGAAGCTGAGAGTGGAGCGGCAGGCACTCACTGGCAAGTTTGGGGATCGGGTATGGCTGGAAATCATGCAGCTGGGAAGGAGGAGGTGGGTGCAATCTCTCCTTCATTTGTGTCTCCTCACTGCAGTGACACAAAATGTTCCAAAACCAGAGTGCAGGTGGTTAAGGCTCCTACACTAGTGACAGAGGGTAAGCATGCTTGTTATGAGTCACAGAGTACAGCCCTGACCCTCGAGACCTCGGTGTGTGGCCCAACTGGGAAGCAGTCCTGCAGAAGTAATCAGTTCTGGGGCTGGAGCGGTGGCTCAGCGGTTGTGGTGCTTGCCTGGCATGCATGAGGACCTGAGTTCAAACCCCAGCACCATGTACACAACTAAGTGTTGGAGCAAAGAAAGCCACATGAAAAACTAACTAAATAAAGTTGTTTCTCTCTTTCTCTCTCTCTCTCTCTCATTGTCCCTCTCTCTTAAAAATTAAAAAAAAAATAATCAGTTCTGAAGAGGTCATACTCACAGTGCCTGGCCCCACCCATAGTACGGTGTCCTTACAAAACCAGGGAACTTGGACACTGACACAGCAGTAATACACTGTGATGGTAGAGGCAGGATGGAGCATCTCCTACTATGCAGCCAGTACCAAAAGGTGCTGGGACACCAGAGGCTGGGAAAAAGGCTGGCAGGGACCTTCCCTCAGCTTGCTGGGGTCCTACCCTGCTGCACCTGGGCTTACCTGGCCTCCTGAGGGTTCAGCAGCCTGTTTGTGGGGCTCGTCCTAAAGAACTAGTACACAGAAAGAATGAAGAAGAATGCAAAGCAGAAGCTTGCATATAGAGCAGGTGTTGCAGCGATCATAAATATAGAGGGTAAGAAAGACCCAGGCTGGGGATGTGGCTCTGTGGTAGAGCCCTTGCCTAGCACGTGCAAGGGCAATGGTTCCACCCTCAGCCCTGTAAAATAAACATTATATACTGTTTAAAAAATAAAAGAAGAAACATTTGGGGCTGGGTTTACTATGGAAATTCCTCATAGGAAAAAAAATTGAACTAACTTTTAAGGGCATATCAGAATGGTGCAGAAAGAGGGGAGAGAAGGGGACTGGCTTTTTTTTTTAAGCATTTATTTATTTTTTTAAGATTTTTTTTATTAAATGATATAGAATTACAATTGAGGGGGAAACATTATCAAACATTCAAGAACAAATGTATATATACTTAGTTATTTAGGGCTAATGCCATGCCATGGATGCCTAGCTTGGGTTCACCATGTTGCTGTTTCCCCCAGAAGAACCCCTGAGTTAAATGGATATTTCGTGGAGGTCAGAGATCACGTTCTGAGATGATTCCCCTATATTTGCAACCTCCAGTCTCCTAGGTGATTTTTTTTTTAAACACTCACCATTTCAGCAACACAGCATGTCTTGGGTGGTGGGGCATGCCAGGTTCCCTGTCAGGTGATAAGGCACACTGTTTGGACAGTGTGGCCTTCCAGCAGGAACCAGACTTTGGACAGAGCAAGCCTTAGGAGCACAGATGGCAGTGTGAGGTGTCCCGAGAGCCAGGGGACCATGCTGCCTTGCCCCTGGCTACCGCCTTTGGCATCCTGGGTGTGCAAGGTGGTCAGGCGTCGGTGATGCCGAGCCTGCACCTCTGAGTGAGGTGCACACACTCCACAGGCAGCTGTTGACCTTTAATCCGCCAGATACTTCTCCTAGAATAGCACTTCCTTCTGGAGCCCCTGCCAGGCTCTTCCGCAGTGTATTTTGCTCCAAGCTTCTGTTTCTGAGACCCGAGCCTGCCTTGGGTCTTGAGGCTTTGTCCATTTAAGTGAATTTCAGGTGGCTACCAGAAATCAGAGGGTAGAAGTTGGGACAGTGTTTCCTCCCCCCACCCATAAGCCCACCCTTGCTGACAGCACTGAGGGCTTCCAGGCCATCTTGTGCTCTTCCTCATCCCTGGCTGACTTGGTGTGCACTCGAAGCAAAATCTTATCAGGAAGCACATGACGGGGAGGATGAGCAAAACTCATCTCTTCATTCCTTCTGTCATGTCTTCCTCTTCTGTGAAGGCCGGTCCACGTAGCCTGCCCAGTCACTTTCCAGGGGTCTGTCTACCCCTAGTGCTCAACTCTCAATGCCCACGAGTCATCACAAGAGCAGTAGCAATATGAGACTACAGAAGAGGATCCTCAAATGTGTCTGGATTAAAGGAGCCATGTGAGGTTAGGGCAACCCTCTCCTGGGTTCTCTTCAGAGCCAGGACGCTGACCAGGGGGCAGCCATTGACAGGAAGGGAAGCTGGGGTCTGGCATCGCCCCGCTGGAGGCTCATGTCTGAGAAAGAACCCCAGCAGCAACCCTTGTTGCCTCCCCCTTGGCAGAAGGAAGACCTAGGATTTCATGAGGACTTTGCAGACGTCAGAGGAACCCTTTCTCTCACCAAAAAGATGCTATTTGGTACTTTTAATAGCACCATCTGCCAGTGAGAGAGACGCTCTGAGTTGCAATATTGATCTTGTCACTTTGGGGAACGGTTTGATATTTAGGACTATAAATAGCATTTTCATTTGTCCCTACATGTTCAAGCTGTGTTTGACGGCTGAGCCCAAGAATATCATTTCCCTATCAAATATGAAGATGCACACTTTTCTCGAGGCCTGAACTCAGGATTTGGAAATAATATTGACACACATTAAACAGAGATTTGCTATGAAACCTTAAGAATTCAAAAATGGCATAAAATTTCTCTCCTTTAAAATGAAATGGAACACAGGATGTTGAAAATAACCATCGCTGGCAAACATTTCCTAAGCCCTCGCTGTGAGTCGCGGTGCAGTGTCGGGGCTAAGCCTTAGAGTGGTGGGATCATTGCCGTCGCTCAGGGAGCAAACCACACTCAAGCACGTGCTTACCATCGTGTGTGCAGGTAGGCGCAGAGCTGGGATTAGGAGCCCGGGAATTTCTCTAGTGCCACACAGGGAATTAACAACAGATCAGGGCCCAAACACAGGGCAGCTCCCCAGATTCATGGATCTCCCTGGAGATGCAGAAAATTATCATCATTATTGTCATTATTGAAAGCAAGCGTATCCCACTTAGAAGACAGGCTAAGCTGTGCCTGCCTCTGGTGTCTGGACTGGCACAGAGCATGCATGCAGGAGGCAGAGAAGCTCTTTGCCACCAAGGTCCGGAAGAAAGCTTCAGAGGATCCTTGGTGGGGTGATGGGACTGAACTTGAGGTGGTTTCCTACAGATCAGTGGTTAGTGTGCTTCTCGTTTCTGTTTGGAATGGAGGTCCTGTATTTCCAAGAGACACCTCAAAGCTACCCCATGCCCTTCCAGTGTCACTGTGCTAAGCTTCCTCTTTAAATGTGCTTTTCGCTGTAGTGCAAAATATCCCAGAATTCCCTCTGTCGCTCATCTTGGTGTGGATTTTAAGAAGAAAAGCCTTCACACTTCGATGTTGCCCTGCTGCGTTTGGCTGTTGGTTCCCAGTGGTGTAATCCTAGCTGTGTTTTAAGATGTTGCCTGCATAGATTCTCATGGTTGCTGCTGATTGCCCTGTCGAGAGGGCGTTCATGCCGCACATCTCCTCGAGATGAGATCACCCGCCTTGTCCTCCCCTGGCCAGCTCTGCCTGGCTGAGCGTGCAGATTGCCTCTGGACGGAGCCCACAGGCTTTTACCTTTTCCTTCTTTATTAAAGGTATTACTAGGAGCTCACCATGAAGCTCTGCAGCTCCCATCCTGGTCCTCACCCAAGGCCAGGGGGCAGAGGTGGAGTAACTGCTAGGATACTGGAAACAACGGTCTTGCGCTACACCACGAACCTCCCAGCACACAGTGGCAACGTTTGATGACCGCTGGTTGACGGTGTTTCCCGTCTGAAGACAGAGCCCAGGCACAAGCCTTGATAATATGCATGGAGGTTATTCTAGTATTTTCTTTTAGGAAATGAGTGGTGACGTTGTTAATTGCACTCCATATATTTTAAGCATGATGAACAGTGTGGTCTGACCATTCAATTCATTTCAAATGAGCAATATCCGGGCCTTGAAATGATGCCATGTTTAGGATTTCCATGATGCGAGGGCTTGGGGAAATAAGCCTCTGGGCTGAAGGCTGTGAATTTAAGGAGTTCAACCTAAGATCCACAGGTCGGCTCATTCTGTCATTTCTTGTTGGGACATTGTAACGATCTTGATTAAAGCATCTTTTCTTGTATCGAAGCACATATATTGTGCACCACTTGTGGGGCACAATGACAAACACAATGCAAAGCAGCAGGAAACACAGAGCTCTTGGGGAAACCTGTGCTTGTTTTTGTGCACTTGGAGAAGCACCATGCTTAGCTCTCCCTTTGCAAGGTGCTGAACGGGAATCCTATCCATCCCATTTCATCCAAGTCGGCCTTGCTCCTGAGGATCCTCCTCCATTTCCGTCTTCTCCAAAAGCACCTCAAGGCATCCTGTGAGTAGCTGCCTCGCTCAGCCTCGGAGTTACACCACGCATTCACTGCGCAGCAAGCTTCCAGCGCTGTTTTCACATATTGTATTTCCCCCAAAAGGAAATACGTGTCACACGTTAGACTTTAAGTTTAAAAAAATATTGGAAAAGTCTACGTCAAAACCTCTGTTCATTTCTCTGAGAGCCCAGGTCTCCTCCCTGACGCCCACCTCCCGGACGCCCTCACACTCAGCTGCGCTGGCTTCATAGGAGGCTGCTGCGTTCCTGGATGGGTTAGTGAAATCTGTGTGACTACCCGTTCTCATGTGCAGGGTACAGGGGAACAAGGAGCTGGGCAGACCTCAAAACCACTCTGGAGTTTTCAGTCCTATGCCCGTCCTTGGAATGGGTTGCTGTGTCCCCCATTGCCAAGCACTCTGAGTTCATAAAGAGAGCTGCGGCTTCTGCAGCCCCCAGACCCGCACCCTTGGACAGGCACAGCCTTGCCCATGTGCATGCCCCGGGGCAGGAGCTGGGCCCCACCCAGGCTTGTGGAGAGCTGCTGTTCCTATGCTCCCTGAGTAACTAGTGCTGGGAAGCCGAGGTCGACTTGAGCGCTGAATCTGGTGACGGTGACTTTAACAGATGAGGTGCGCGTGTGCACACTTGTCAGGCTGGTTGTGTTTGTCACCTTGTTGTCATTGTCACCAAAGACCTGATGAATGAGAATAACTTGGATGGCAAGTTTATTTTGGGGTCCCGGCTTCAGAGATTTCAGTTCATGGTCAGCCTGATGTGAGGGTCAGGGAGAAGGTTGTGGCAGAGGGAAGCAATTAAGGACGTGACAGGCAGGAAGCAGGGAGAGGAAGGAAGGGGCTGCAGGGGGGATGCACCCTGCCAGGACAGCCCCCAGTGACCCAGCTTCTCCAGCCACACCCCCCGCCTGCAGTTACCACCCAGCAGGTCTGTTCAAATTGGAATGGACTGATCAGTCACAGGCCTCACAGTCCAATCATGTCACCTCTGAGCATCCCTGCATTAACACAGGAATCTTGGGAGAAACCTACATACCCAAAGCACAACACTGGCAGCGTGGAAGCCCATAGGAGCTTCCCTACCAGTGCTGCTAGAGCAGTTGGCACCGCAAGTTCCCTCAGGACAGGAATGGCATGCGGAACGCGGCTGTGTGGCTGTGGCAAACACCTGACATAATCAACCCATGACGAGGACGGTTTAGCTTGGCTCACAGTGTTGGATGGTTCCGTCCATCTTCAGCTGCCTGTTGCTTTGGGGCCCCAGGCAAGGTAGCACACGATTAAAGGAGAGTGTATTGGAGCAAACTGCTCACCGATTGCCACGAAGTGAAAGAGGGAAGAGACCAGAGTCCAGCAGTTCCCTCGAGGACACTGCCAGGGACCTGAAGTCCTTTGCAATAGCATCAAGCTGGGGCTAAGCCTACAACATACAATTTATTGGGGACATTCTAGATGCAAATTGTAGCACAACCATAACACTGGCAGGTGGTGCAAGACAACAGCTTCAAGGAGAAAAGCAGGTGATAGGAACAGACCCTGAGATGCCGATGGCTTTGATGTAACACTTCTCAGCACAGAGCTACCATCCTTGTGGGGAAGGAAACACAGGAGGGGAGCCTCAGATTGTCCCAGCATCTATCTGGAACACTTTCCTACAGCTCTGAAGCACATCTGTGGCTCCTTGACCTAAAGAGGTGATCGTAGATCCCAAGTCAGAAGCATCTGGACTTTGTAGAGCAGGGCACTAAAGAAGAAACAGGTGCAGAGGGGCTTCCAGGAGCACTCGTGAGGACTCACCACGGCTCTGGCTGGAGGCTGCCTTTCCTTGTGGCAATATGATACAGGACCTAGGAGTGCTCACGTGCTGCAGGACTGGAGGGACGGAGCCACTGGAGGCCACCACTGGAGATGCGGCAGTTCCAGTGCAGCCGGAATGGAGAGATGCGGTCAGTAGAGACTTCAAGAAGTCCACACCCTAGGAGCAAGGGCCACACCTCAAATAAGAGCCTCACCTTAGCCCACAACTGGACAAAGTTCATGTCTAACAAAGAAAAAATATCAAATCTTGATATGACCAAAAGATCCATTTGTAATTTACCCAATGCCAGAACAAAACTGAGCACACTTTTAAGTTAAAAAAAAACATTTTCCAGAATTTCTAAAATGTTTCATCCATCATATTTAGCATAAAATTTACAATTCCTAGAGTGGCAAAGACACACAAATATGTGACCCATGATCAAGGAGAAAAAGCAGGCAACAGGAAGAGACCCTGATACGCAGATGGCTTTGATGTAACACTTTTCAGACAAGGATCTCAAAGAAGTTAACTTAAATATATCCAAGAACTTAAAGCCAAACATGCTCATAATGATGAACAAAGGTAGACTTGCAACAGAAAAATTAAAATTATGAAAAAGTAAAATTATAGAACTGGAAATGTGTTAAATTAAAATATAGAAGATGTCTTAATAGACTGAGAATGGAGAGTAAGCACCAATCAAATTGAAGGATGATAGATAGAACAAAGATAGAAAATGGAAAAAAAATAGACTGTATTTCAGTAAACAGCAGGACTATATCCCAGTGATAAAAACACTAAGTCTCAAAAGGACAGCAGACAGGAAAAATTGCAACAACAACAATAAGATAGCTTAAACTTTCCAGTACTTGGTAAATAATTAAAACGTCAGCTTAAGAAGCTAAAGAAATCCCAAGTGGTATAAAAACATGGAGAACACCTACACCTATTAACCACATCAGTAAAAATTCAACATGAAGAGCGAGCTTTGCAGGAGCTGGAGAGAAAAGACACTCCACAAGCGAGGAAACAAGCCTCCAATTCCCACTTGATTTTAAAAAGACAGTGCTTTTACAGAGTGCTGACAACTGGGAGAAAATACAAGCAAAAATACCCTTTTTCAAAGTGGGTAAAATAAAAACACTTTCAAATAAGAGAAAAGAGAGAAACAAGAGCCAGAGAACCAACACTACAAGACTTGTTAAGAAAGTTTTCAAGTGGAAGGGAAAGAAGTCCAGAGAGTTGTGTTTATAGGATAAGATAGAGGACACCAGGAACAGTAAATATGTGTACAGTTAGGAAATACTAAGTGTGTTTGTCTCCTAATTTCCTTGGCCTGACTATTAAATGTCTGATAATAACACAGTGGCAATGGAGCTAAATGGAATTCAGTTGTTACAAATCTCTTGCATTTTTGTGAATTGGCACAATACTGACCTTATATTGACTATGAGATGGTGCAGTCCCCATTGCAGTTGTTACTCAGACAAACAGAAATATAATGCAAATGGATACATCTTAAAATCCTATAAAGGGATTGAAATGGAACTCTTAAAAGGGGTGATTTTCCCCACAAAAAGTAGAAATGGAGGAATAGAAAAACAATGGGATGCAAGAGGATCCAGAAATATCCTATATGGCAAAAATCAAGACTAAACCTATCAATAGCTGCACCAGGTGAGAGTGGATTGAATAACAAAAGGATCTAGATGAGCAGATTGGTTTTTCTGAAAATCAAGAGCTAACTGCTTGCTACAGGTGAAAGACTCATGCTGAACGCAAAGACACAGGTGAAAGGCTAGAGGGTTAAAGGAAATTCGGGTAACCAGTAAGTACAAAACGCATCTTTGACTGGATTGGTACCAAAGTGGGTAGACTTCAAGGTGAGCAGCCAGAGCTGTTTGATCGTAATGAAATGGTAATACATTAGAAATTGCACAAAATAGCAAATACACACATACAGTCACAGCACTTTGAAATACATGAAGAAAAACAGACAGAACGAGATTCCACAGAGAGTGGGAGATTTTAACACCTCACATTCAGTCATTAATAGAGCCATAAGGTGTAATTTCAGTAAGTATACATCATTTAATCATCTTGACCTGATGGACATTTTTAGCACATTAGCCTGATAATTTAAGAAAATGCATCCTCTTAAAGTACAAGTAGAAAGAGCTTTGTGCGGATTCATATTATACCTTAAAAATTAAGATTACATCTTAACAAGTACTTTAACCATAAGATGATTAAATTAGAAATAAAAAACAATAAGATGTTTATACAAAGCTCAAAATGTTTAGAAAATGAACATTACCCCAAAACACTCTCTTAACCCAGGGACTGAAGGAACAGGAGAAGCTAATCCTTATTTTAGCTGAATGGTGATCCAACCTGAAGTGTCAGCTTCGAGGAGACAGCCAGGGTAGTGAGAGATCTGCAGCTTGAAATGTTTACTGAGGGGGAGGGAGGATAAAATCAACCATCTAAGCTTCCTCTTCTTGAAGTCAGAGAAAGAAATGTGAAATGAACCCCAAGGAAGCCGGAAGAGGAAGAATCAAAGAAAGGTTAAATTTAAAACTGGCAAGCAACATAAACCATTCAACAAACGAGAAGAACCAAGATTGTAAAGACACCAGTTCTCCGCAAATTGATGGATGGGCTCAGTATAAACCTGATGAATATTCCATCCAGACAGGAGAAGTTGACGAGCACATTCTAAAATCGCCGCAGGATTTCAATGTTCCTGCAATAGCTTAAACCAGTTTGGAAAAGATGCGCGCATTTTGAGGACTTCCACCGCCTGTTTTCAAGAGATTTTCCACAAAGTTGCAGCCGAGCGTGGTGTTGATGAGGGAGACAGGCAGTCAGAACCTGTTTCTGGAGAATCCCGGATTAGACACATGTGTCTAGCAGTTGATTCAAGGGTAAATGGAGAATGAAATTAAGAGAAAAAAAATTAAGCCCCTGCCTCTCGTCATCAACAAGTTAATTTTTGATGTGGTAAATAAATTTATTTTAAATTTAAAAAATTAAGCATACCGAGGTAGCATTTCACAGCCCACTAGAAAGGCAATGATCAAAGAGGCTGAGGACAGCAGGCGTTGGCTGGAATATGAAGGGGCAGGAGCTTGGTCCATTGTGGGCATGGCTGCTTGAAGGTCCCCGGTGGCGCTGCGTCTGTGTGGTTCTCCCGAGCACTCCCTTGCGTCAGTGGAGACAGCCAGCTGAAGGCTGGTGCAGGTCCCTTCCTGCAGCCCTGTCCATCACACCCCAAGCTCCACAGAACCCATGCCCCTTTCAGCAGGATCGTGGATAGGCATTTGAGGTGTATCCACAGAGCCATCTGTGAGTGGCTTCTTGGTCACTGAGAGCTGCTCTGTCAGTACCATAGAGTGGGCGACTGGTAAACACAGGCCACGTGGAAGTTCCAGATCACTGTGCCAACGTGGTGGGCTCTGATAACAGGTCTCCCTCACATTGCAGGCTGCCTTCTTCTCTGTGTCCTCCTGTAGCATAAAGAAGGTGACAGCCCTCTGGAGTCCTTGTATAAGGACCCTAACTTCATTCCTGGGGGCTTCTTCCTTGTGACTTGCCCACCTCCTGTCGTGCTAGAGTTAGGATTTTTTTTTAAGAGAGATGGACAGTGAGAGAGACAGAGAGAATCAATTTTTATTGAGTTTTTCACATGGCTTTCGTTGCTCTGACACTTAGTTGTGTACGTGGTCCTGGGGTTTGAACTCATGTACTTGCACATGCTGGGCAGGTGCTGTAACCACAGAGCCACCGCTCCAGCTCCCTAGGGTTAGGATTTTAACCCATGAATGGTGGACACAAACTCTCAGACCATTGCAATGAGCAATGAAAAACACTGCCCTTCTGGTTCGTGAGGCTGTGTGAAGGAGTTTGAAGCTCCAATTTCATGCCTGGCATGGATCAAGCCAAAGAGAAAAGAACGCGCTGTGTAGTTCAACTTTTAAGAAGTTCCAGACAGTGAAAGCATCGACGCAGAGGCCCCTGTGGAAGGGAGGGATGCAGATGACTCGGTGAAGGAAATCAAGGGAATTGGGGGCTGATGAGAAGACTTACATCTCATCAGGATCACGTGAATTTGAGTTTGTGCGCCCTAGGAACAGTACTGTCACAAGTCTTCGAGTTGTGGGAAGGCAGAGCTGGGGGAGGTGGAGGGGGGAAGCAGCTTCCTCTCTCTGAACACACTTGCAGGGCACATTTGCTGGCTTTGTGCACCATACACAAGCATACGATTCACTTTCTCGAAATCAAATTAACTTTCTTTGGAAAAGGAGCTTTAATCTGACAGAGAATGAAACATATCAATTAACCTGTTAATTAGCCTGGAGAAAGATGACCTGGCCGCAGAGAAACCGCAGTTACTGCTGCGAATGCTGATGCTCTTGCTTTTCCTCTAAGAGAAGCCCGAGAATTTAAATGTCAGAGGATCCTGATTCTTTAAGCAGTGTGTCCTTCAGCTTTTGGGAAGGCTGAACTTCAGTCTACCCAGGATGTGGGTTGGGGTGGGGAGCAGGGAGAGACTTGGGGATTCAGGCGCTGTCCTGCTATGCAGCCTTGAGTGCGAGCAGAGTGAGTCTGTCCGCGGGCACGTTCAGGACTACCTGCCAACGCGCTGTCATGCAGGTGACCTCTAGGCTGGCAGCCCCTGGGATTTTGTCTCAGCCACTCGGCACCACTTCTCTCACTCGGAGGTCCTACTTCTTACCATTTCTCGCAGGTTGCTCCGCAGAGGCACAGGCTGCTTGGCTGGCTGGCTCTGGGTGGAGTGCACTTGGGGGTTGGGGGTGCTCCACAGGCAGGCTGCTGGGGTCTGCTGGCCCCGGAGTTGGTCTTGGTCAGCACCTTCAGAAAGGTGTGGCCAGCGGCTTCATTTTCTGCCTATGAATTCACAGGAGACAAGTAGAGTTCCTTCCTCCTCGCTATCCTGCGTGGGAACTATATAAAAAGGCGATTGTACCTGATTAAGAGGAAATGCCTTTCCCAGAGAGGAACTCAGACAACTTTATTTAATGGGGAAAAGTGTCTTCTGGTCTCCAAATGCAGTCTTCATCTGTGTCTTTCATCTGGCAAGAAGAAAAATTAGGCTCTTGGCTTTAGGAAGCCCATGTCGGCACAGAGGAAGGGAGAGAAGTTAAAGGAGAGAAGGGCTCGGAGAGGCAGAAGGGGAAGCCTGTGGGGAGGAGGGGATTTGTGACCTGCAGTCACACCAGGCCCTCAGTTCTGAAATTCCGAACAGGGACATTCACAGAACAACGTGGAGGAGTTTTCAGTTGGGAGGTGCTGAAAGCCCTGGCCTCTGGTTACAACGCCCCCTGAGGCATCTGCGTGCAATCCTGGTGGGCAATATTTCTTTAACTCTTGCCATTTGGAAGTTAGAAATTATTTCACTAGGAGTGACTTAGTGCACCATTACTTTTTAGGACATATTTACCGTTTTGCAGGAATGTATATGACTAGATGTATATGCTATAAACCACAGTGGTAAAAACACCTAAGGCAATGAGGGCGTGCTCTCTAGGAAGAGAACGGCATTCCAGGTGTTTCAATGTGCTGTCACGTTTATTAACGACAACACGCAGATAGTGGTCCTTGCCCCTTTGTGTAGGTGAGGCCTCAGGACCTCAAGAGGCTAAGGGATTGACTGAGATGATACCTTTTCCTTTAGCCCTGTCCACGTCCTCCCATGGCCACCTCTCCCTGCTCTGACTTCCTGCAGACTTCTTATAAATCATTGTTTGCTTTGTGCCACTAGGAAGTCAAACCTAAAGAATCTCACTGTAGGGGTTGGAGCTGTGGCATGGTGGTTGTGGTACTTGCCTGGCATGCACGAGGACCTGGGTTCAAACCCCAGCACCATGTAAGTGTTGGAGCGATGAAAGCCACATGAAAAGCTAAATAAAAAATTGATTTTCTCTTTCTCTCACTTTCTCTCTTTAAAAAAAAAAAAGAATCTCACTGTACTTATGTAGAGCAGGTGCAATTTGGGGTAGGTTTATTTTGTTTAAGTTTAGTTTACAATTTAAAATCTATGAAGTAATGGCACATGTCATGTGCCCCATCCTGAATTTTGGAGGAAGAAACTGGCTGAACTGAGCTTCTGAGAGAAGGCTGGAGGGACAGAGGTGTGCAACCCTCTTCCTTACACCTGGTGCTGTTGGTCAGCAGGAGGAATACTTGATTTAGTGATGATTCTGTTGAGGACAGGGACAGGGCTTGCACTGATGTGTGTTCCTAGTGAGGTACGGTTAGAAGACTGGAGAACAGGAGGGAACTGGGAGATCACGGTTACATGTTCAAAAGCAAAAGCTTCAATGAAGGAAGATCAGACATGTTGGGGTTCAGGGGCCGGAGAGGGAAAGTGAGTTTCCACAGCAGGACCCCTAGCTGAGAACAGCACTGGAGAGCCCATGAGAGCGTTGAGTAGGAGGAATGCATCACCAAGGAGAAAAACCCACAACTGCAAGGCTGAAGACCAGGAGAGAGGTCCTGAGAACCCCATGAGCAAAACTGTCAAGAGTGACAATTCCAGAGGACACCTGTAGAGGAGCGAAGATCCTTCCCAGCAGCCCTCTGCTTAGAGGGGCTGAGGCCCGGGAAAGCTGCTCACCCCTATGTTAGGCAAGGGGAAGGTCACATCCTGGAAATGGAAATCCATTTTTCTGGGGGCAGTGGGAAACGTTAGAAGGTTTTATGATCAGGCCAGAGGCGATAGTTAGACAATTAGAGGTGTTTGAAGGTTGGCAAGGCAGTGAATCATGCCCCGGCAGTGCAGAGGGGAAGAGACAGGGAAATGCACACTGTGGCGGGGGAGCCACTGGCGCTGCTGAGGGAGGCCGAAGAGAGACAGTGGGCACCCCCTGAGGGGCAGGTGTCCAGCCAGAGCCAGGCTCTCTCCCTGGAGGACCAGCCAACTCCTCTCACCCTCTGTATGGAGGCCCACCAAGGCCCTTCATGGAGGCCCTCTCACCATTGCCTCCTCTTCCTTTTCCTGCAGCCTTCCTGCAGCCTGGCTGCACACGAGCAGTCAACCAGGTCACAAACAGGAACAAGATGCTTCCAGAATTTCTGTGCAGGGCTTGAGTACCTTTTGGCTTTGCAGTGCTTTTATGCTTTCAAGGAAATGCAACTCAGGAAATAGTTAAAATAATGTGAAAAAATATTGTGAAATGACTTAAAAGTCCTGGTGTCTACGAGCAGTGATCGTTGCTCTGCTGTTTCGTTCACCCCTCTTAACTTTTCTGGTAAATGGGGAAAGCTTCTCCTGCTAACTAGGGACGGTAAGCTCTGCTCTTGCTACCAGTTTTCCTAAGGACCACACGAGATAAATACATGGAATCGCAAGGTGAAAAGAGTGGAATACTGTTCAACCTACAGTGCTAGTTCTGTAAGAATCAAGCAGAATTGTAATTGCATCTGAAATCTAAGAACTGACAAAGAAAAGATACATCCCGCTGTAGACGCCAACACGGTGTGATTAAAGTGACTACGAGAAGAAAAATCACTTCCTGATGAATTATGAGACCCAATTTATGGCATGAATGATTGGACTGGCTTTTTTAAAAGTCCAACAGTGGTTATAATTTATCTTGATTAGTGGAGAGGTCTGTGTACCATGGCACACATGGTATTGATCCTCGAAATCAGCGCATGTGCTGGGCCCTGCCGGGCCCTGCTGCTTCCTGGCTGCTCTGGGGCCAGGGTCACAGGATGCTACTGTCACGGCTGAGGAGCAGAGGGAGGGTGGCATTAGATTGGAAAGCCATCACTTGCATGACTGCTGGGCAGAAATGAAGCAGGGCATCTGAAAACTCATTTCCTCCGCAGATCTTGAACAGCTTTTGAACGGGAAGTCAGCCGTATGTCCATGTCCCCCAAACCATAAGCCAAGGCATCACAGAATTTTGATTCGTCCCTTCTCTGGCTCTTCTCTCCTGTTTCTGTCTGCTCAGACCATGAGCAGATGAAAGAGAAAGAAACTACGATGCTAGCTGATAGCAGTAAGCCACCTTGTAAACTTGGGATCTGGATCCTCGAGGGGCCATTCTTGATTGACCATTGCTGACCCCACACCCACTGTGCCCAGCAGTAATTTATGCCCTTGTGCGTTTCAGTGTCAGCCTGAAGCTCCCGGGAGGTGTCAGGATGGGTTCCAGTGAGGAGTTGCCCCTTGCTTCTCAGCGTCCTGGGCAGAGTTCGCATGTATTAGCAAATGCTAGCATCAGACTGGAGCATGAAGCGTTCCCCACATTCTGTAGCTGGATGAGCCTATTGCAGTGAGTCTTCTCTGTTTACCCTTCACCCAGCCACCCCCTTCCGGGAGCATCTTCCCATCCACCCTTGGGGATCTTGTGCTTCTAGCAGCCTCGCTCTGTCCTCACAAGGCGGGTCTCCCACTTAGAATCCCCAAATCCAATGTCTACACACATGGTCAAGGCCACCAGGTGAGACACAGGGAATGGTTCCAACTATGAGTGAGGGTCCTGTGTGGGTGAATGGCTGGGGTCATTAATGGAGGAGACTCCACAAAGCTGCAGTCACCTTGCTTGGCTGCCCGTGGTTAGAAGAGGCCCTTGACTTTGGCCTTCTCCACTCGACTGCCTGAATCTCAGCTCTTGCCTTTGTTCCTGAACAAGCAGCAAAGGGCAAACCACTTGAACTCGTTTCCAGCCGTCACCTCCTAAAGCAGTGCTTAACAGCTGAAGAGCCAAATCGTTGCTGGGAATGACATCAGTTATAGGGCTACAGATGGAACTTAGACAGGGACGTTTGGTAGGGTTAGGAGGAGGGGAGGTCCCCAGCAGCAGCCCCACCCTTCCACCTGTGCAAATGGCCTTTGGCTTCCAGAACATTCAGACGGTGCTTTAATGAAATGCTCTGTGACAATGAGATGTTCCTTTGCTGCAAAACAAAGCTGGTTTTATCCTCGTAACAGTGCGGTTTCTGCTTTCTTGAAGCCCACTTGAGAGATGAGAAAACTGAATTTCAACCAGGCCTGAGCTGCACACCCCAGGTCAGAAAGCAGGTGCGTCACAGAGCTTGAGGGCTGGGAGCCAGTGGGAGGAGCGCCCCAGGACTGTGGAGGCTCCTCAACAAATGAGAAGCAGCAAGTGTGGGGATGGGAGTGTGCACAGGAAAGGGCCACGTCCAAGTGGGTTCAATCAAAGTAGCAAGGAACCACAGAGGCGTGTCTCTTGGTGCTGGGTCCTCAAGGACCTAGGTAGGGGCACAGTTTAAACTGCGCGTTCCTGAAACATCAGTAATGCAGTAATGCAATGCATAACCCTGCATTACTGGGGGAAATGGGGTCGTTGTCAACCCAATACTCTGTCAGTGATGCATAGAGACAGGACAGGAACCTGGTAAAACATGCTAGTGCAGCTTGACACGTTAGATGGCCGAGAAATGCATAAAACCGTGATAGATCAGAAGCCCAGAAGTTGGCTGCAGCTAAGTGCTGAAAGGTTGAGCTGGGGAGTGTGAAGTGCTGGGCGCTGGCATCTGAAGTCGGGTGCACGGTGGGAGTCCAGATGTGGTGCCCGGCCCAGCTGGCAGCACCTGCTGGGGTGTGTGTGGGCCTCACGGTGTCCCTGCACACACCAGTCTTCAAACATGAGCTCTTTTCTCCCAGATGTAATCACATATTAACAAGCTCAAATTGTTCTCCACTGGATCAGCCATTGTGACACAGTCAGACCTTCAGATTAGCACGTAGCAGGCCCGATCGCACCCAGGCCCCTCTCTGAGAAGTTCACAGTCGTGCTCAGAGCAAAAGACAGCAAACATGGAGCACTGAACTGCTAATGCCCAGGTGAGCACACAGAGGTTAGGAAAAGGAGTTTTGACTGAGTGAGGCAGTTAAGAGACATTTTCTTGAAGGAGGCAATTCTAGAAGCGGTCTAAGCAAAGTCAGAGGAGTGGAGGTCAACCTGTTGAGGAAGGGGAGGGGACAACTGCTCGGGACACATGAGAGATAGGTGTGAGAAGAAGCCGGTGAGGGGGCTCACGAGGGGAGCGTCCTTTAGATTTGGCATGAATCAGCTCTACAGCAGGGACTGCAGGAAATGTCCTCAGAATCCCCACCTTCACCCTGTGCCCTACACCAACCTGCTCCTTCCTCCTTCAGCAGGGCAAAAGACACAGCTATGAGCATGAAGGCCAAGTCCTCACCCCAAGAAGCCCACAATCTCATAGAGGTCACAAAGGACACAGACAGAACGATTCCAAGTAGAACTGGGACTTGTGGGCAGGGGAATGATGGGTTTGTGGCTGTTTCAGACAGAGTGGCCAGGGAAGTCTTCTCTAAAGGTTCCACGTCTGAACACCAGTGCCCAACCAGGAGTGGGCGCAGGTCTGGGAAAGTGGATCCCGGGCAGAGGAAGCAACCAAAGACATGCAGGTGTCTGTGTGGGTGGACAGGGGTGGACAAGCAGGGTCCAGACACCTAGAGGACAGGGAGTCTGGGCTCCAGTCTAAGTCCCAGCCACTGGATCATTCTGAGCAGGAACCTGCCATGATCTGATTCACATTTCTTAAAAGACCACTTTACTCAGATGTGGAGAGTAGTCTATGGGGACTGAAGTTGAATCACCAAGCGAGGTATGAGAGACGGTGGGGCGTGGGTCTGGACAGCAGACGCAAGTGTGGACAAAGAAGGGAGGGAGGGAGAGTTGGGTGTTTTGAGGACACACTCGCAGACTGGATGGAGAGGCTGAAGGTAAGTTAGCTCTGCCCTCCAGCAGCCGAGTGGACGGAGCTGTGACAGATGTGGGTGGCTGTGGGACGTGTGGAGCTGTGCACACACCCCATTCTTAAGCTGAGGTCCTAGTTCGGTTCCAGTGTCTGCAAATGTGGTCTTTAGAATGAGCGAGCTAATCAGGGAGCAGATGGGGAGAGTGGCCTTTGTGTGTGACTGTGATGCAGCTTTTCTGATCCTGGTTTAAATACTTTTCAGTGGTTTTCTTGGAGCCCAGCTAACTTCTCCAGATAGTCCTGTGGTTTAGCTTTCACCCACAGACACTGGCTGGCATCAATGTAGCAGAGCAAAAGGGGTTTATGCAAGTTTCTGTTTGACGAGGTGACAGCAGTGGGAAGAGATTTCTCTTAGTATAGTCCAAGGATCACTCGCTATTGAGTAGGAGTAGCCACACCGTAATACTCCAGTTCTGTTAGAAAAAGAAAAAGACATGTCAGGCAAAGACGCAGGGACTTGTTAATGTAGACAACCAGCAGAAGGTCTGCTCTCCGCCCTGCCCAGCAGTTCCAGGAGATAAGCAGATGGGAGCAGCCAAGGGGGGCAATCGACAGGAGCTGGGAGATGCACAGGGCTATCTACTGAAGGGAGCAAAGAACGGGAGTACATCGGGATGTTTTCCTCTTGTCAGCGCAGACTCTTCACCTTTCAGATCAAGATGAGAAAGCTGATTAGAGTAGCTTACGTTCTGCTGACCTATGAGCGATTGTTAATTCCCTAGCTGCTTGTGGAGAGGCTTAGTGATTCTTGCTTACACAGCAGAGCTGGATCTGCCCCCGACAAGCTTGCAGTTTAGGGTATTGGACAGAAGGAAACAGATGCTGAGATGCGAGACCCACGATGTTTTGACTCATAGGTTTCTGTGATAAGTGGGTGCTTCATTATCTCCTGTCTACACATCTATTTATTTCAGTTTGGTGATGGTGATGACAATGGTGATGATGATAATAATAATATTAGTGATGATTGTGGTGACAGTGATGATGATGATAAGGAAACTGATGAGGAAAAGATCATGGTTTTGGTGGTGGTGAGGGTGATGGTGATGATGGTGGTGATTGTGATGGTGATAATCATTCTAATTATGATGATGATGTTAATGATGACGATGATGGTGATGATGATGGTGATGGTGATGATGGGGTGATAGAGATGATGACAGTGATGGTGATGGTGATGACAGTGATGATGATGGGGTGATGATGATGACAATGATGGTGATGGTGATAATGATGGTGATTGTGATGGTTATGATGATTATGAGGGTGATAATGATGGTGATGATAATTATGATGATAATGATGAGATGATGGTGATGATAATTATGATGGTGATGATGATGGTGGTGGTGATGACGGTGATAGTGATGAAGATGATGGTGATGGGGTGATAGTGATGATGACAGTGATGATGATGGAGTGATAGAGATGACTGTGATGGTGATGATGACAATGATGGTGATGGTGATAATGATGGTGATTGTGACGATGATGGGGTGATAGTTATGATGATGGTGGTGATGGTGATTATGATGGTTATGATGATTATGAGGGTGATAATGATGGTGATGATAATTATGATGGCCATGATGATGGTGGTGATGGTGATGGTGATAATTGTGATGGTGGTGATGATGATGATAAGGAAACTGATGAGGAAAAGATCATGGTTTTGGTGGTGGTGAGGGTGATGGTGATGATGGTGGTGATTGTGATGGTGATGATCATTCTAATTATGATGATGATGTTAATGATGACGATGATGGTGATGATGATGGTGATGGTGATGTGATGGTGATAGTTATGATGATGATGGTGATGATGATGATAGCAATAGCAGTGATGATTATGGTGGCAGTGATGAGGATGATGAGGAAGCTGATGAGGAGATCATAGGTTTGGTGGTGGTGAGGGTGATGGTGATGATGATGGTGATTGTGATTGTAATTATGATGGTGGTGATGGTAATGATAATTATGAGGATTTTGATGGTGGTGATGGCGATGATAATTATGAGGGTGATGATGATTATACTTATGGTGATAATGATGGTGGTGATGATGGTGATGGTGATGATATGGAGATGTGATGGATGAGGATGGTTGGTGATGGTAACAATGATTGTGGTGATGAGGGTGATGTTCATAATGGTAATGATGGTGACAATGATGACATGAAACTGAACATAGTCTGAAAGGACCTGTGGTGCTACCCTCTATGACCACCGTGCAGAAGAAGGCCTTTGAGGATGCATTTCTGCTGTGGCCTGTGCAGCCCATGTCATACGTCAGCATTCTACTAAGAAAAAGAAGTTAGTTGAAGTATTTTACAGAAGTGCACCATTTCCTGATCCCTCACATAACTCAAGATCAGGAAATATGGTGGTTAATAGTTGTATTATAACTTTTATTGAATTTGTTCAATCATAAGATGAGTAGAGTATCATTGTATCATAGTTTGTAGTAGCAAGTATCAAAAAAAAACCCATAAGTGATAATATAGCTGAAAAAAAGGAGCTTAAAATAACTGTCTTGTTCAAGGAATATCTTGAATCAGGAGAGGGCTATTAGGAAAAGAATAAGCCGCCGCATTCTATTGAGTATATTAAATAGGTTCTGTTAGACTTTTTGGCTGGCTCTTCATTATCTTCAATTATTTGGCTTTTACTTTAGTCATATTTTAAACTAAAAAGATATAAGGCAAGATAAAGGAAATAAAGACAGACATCTGAAAGGCAGCATGTACAAAGTACAGTCTAGAAATCGTGAGGTGAACGTCCGTGACTGCCAAACCGTGATGAGAGGTAGCCTGGTGCCCCGCCTCCCGCGCCACTCCCAGGGAGGCTGTGCCGCCGGGTTTCAGGCCAGGTTTCAGCAATACTGCTTGTCGCTGCTCCCTGTGCTGCCACCCATGGGCGGTTCACTAAGCAGCTCTGACCTGGAGCTCCTCAAGAGCGCGCTCAGGGCAGGCTGGGAAAACACAAATGAGTATGAACATGGGCCCGTCAGGTGTCTGCGCTCCAGATGTGCCTAAGCGGGAGGTCCAGCCTGGTAACCAGAACATGGGCTGCTGTCGGACGTGGAAGTGTGCAAGTGTTGAGGGTCCATGTGGCTTGCTCTTCCCTGGGTACGGAGTAGGTCAGCACTGGATCGGGACATGCCTTCCCCTGCAGTCCCCTGAGTCAGAGAAGCAAGAAGGTCGAGGCTAGACCCAGGACATCTGGCTGCCACCCGCATATGGTGACACACAAATCTCTCAAGCCCAGAGTCCAGCCTTGAACTTCTGCAGCATCTGTGTGTCCTGTGGTGTGCTCTTAGCTAGATGGACAGCCACCCAGGCGAAACACGGGCACACCTAGCGCGTTCCCTCCAGCCAAGAGAACACACCCCTTCACTTCGTATGGCCCTTATGGGACAATTGTGGATTGAGTGTCATGTAATTTATTAGCATAAGAGAAGAAGACATTAATCCACAGGGAAGCATTCCCAGGACTGCCTGGGCAGCCGTGACAGGAGGGGCCACCCTGCTGCTCCAGCTGCCCGCTCTCACGGAGTGTCATTACAGAGCACACAGGAAGATCCTCCTTTTCCAATTTGGAATTGGATTCTAGAAATTTGGGGATATCAAGAATTTTAGGGAAAACCATTTTAAAGCCATAAAAAGAATGAAATTCTGTCATTTGTGGCAACCTAGCTGAACCTGGAGGAACTTAGGTGAAATACCCCAGACACAGGAAGGCAAATGGCACATGCTGGCACTCAGGAGGACTCCAGAGAAGTGTACCTTGTGGTTGTGAGCAGAATGGGGGAGGGCTGGTCTCTGGTCTCCCGTGCAAGGTGACAGTCAGAAGAAGGGCATGTTGGCGTCTGGATACACATCGGGGTGAGGCACTGGATGACATCATGCTGGGGGTCCACATAGTTAGGAGTGAGGATGTCCAACGTCCTCACCAAAGCAAGTCAACGTGCTGAGCATGATTGGACAGTCACACCGTGAGGCAGCCAGCTTGCTCCTCGCAAGCCTCCTCACCACACCTGCCTGGACCCCCGCCTGTGCTTAGGTGCAGGAAGGACAGAGGTCTGAGAAAATCCACATCCCCAGACAACTTCCCTCAAACCAGGGAGGTTCCCCTGCCTTCAGGCAAACTCACCCACTCACCTCGTTCTCATAAGAGTCCCTCGTACCGTTTCCCTAGCAAGATGTCCGGTGTATCTGACCTCTCCTCATGGAGGTGGACCTCAGGTGTACGTGACCTCTCCTCTTGGAGGTGGACCACAGGAGTACCCAACCTCTCCTCATAGAGGAGGACCTCAGGTGTACCTGACCTCTTCTCTAGGAGGTGGACCTCAGGTGTACCCAACCTCTCCTCTTGGAGGTGGACTGCAGGCATACCCAACCTCTCCTCATAGAGGAAGACCTCAGGTGTACCTGACCTCTCCTCTTGGAGGTGGACCTCAGGCATACCCAACCTCTCCTCATAGAGGAGGACCTCAGGCGTACCTGACCTCTTCTCTAGGAGGTGGACCTCAGGTGTACCCAACCTCTCCTCTTGGAGGTGGACTGCAGGCATACTCAACCTCTCCTCATAGAGGAGGACCTCAGGTGTACCTGACTTCTCTTGGTGAAGGATGATCTCTCCTCTTGGTGGAGGACCTCAGGCGTACCTGACCTCTCTCTCAGAGGAGGACCTCCGGTGTATCTGGCTGCTGCTCGTCTCCCCACTCCTTTGTCCCAGGATCTTCTGATCTGTATGGAGTCAAGTCAAGTAGATCCATTTGAAACTCCCAATAATCCAGGACCCATCATCTTTATCCCAGCTACTCTTCCACCAGTGATGCAGTCCAGGAAACAGGAAGGAGAGAGAGCTGTAGATGGGGGATTGGGGCCAAAGCCACACAGGCCTCTGAAGGCAGTGGAAGGTAATGACAGCTACTCTCCCACCAATACCCCACCCTGTGCACAAACACTCTCGCCATTACAGCACTCATTGGCTTAGAAAGCGTCAAGTAACAATTACCCCCATTTGGGAGCAATGCACTGTCCTGTTGATGGACAATCACCTCATTATATGGGGTAACAGAAAGAGAAGAGACAGAGCTCACATTCTGTGCGTTATTTGATTACATTTAGCTTTATTAATAAGCAGCTTATTCATTTATTTATTTATTGTTGGTCCTGGTGATTGAGCCCAGGGGTGCCTAACCACTGAGCTACCTCCCCAACACTGTTTATTTTTTATTTTGAGACAATATCTATTTAAGTGGCTAAGGCCTCACTAAGTTGCTGAGGCTGGCCTTGAACTTGCGATCCTCCTGCCTCAGCCTCCTGAGCAACTGGGATTACAGGTGTGCGCCACTGCACTTGGCCAGTGAGCAGCAAATTTTAAGCTACAGTTTGAAAGTGCAGCATGTGCTCCTGTTGTTTATGTATAAGGAGAGTGGAGAAGAAAATGATTTGTTCCTTAGACTGGGTTTTAGTCAGATTGTTGTAGTCAGATTGGCACAGGCAGGGAGACGTGGTCCCAGCACCACTGACATCAGGAGAAAGTCACACCCGGAGTCATGCAATTCTGGGTTCTTCACCGTAAATGCTGTCCACATTTCCTCTGCAAGGCTGTCAGTTATGCAAGCATTGACATGGGAGCTTGGCCCTGCCTCCCCTGCCCCTCCTCGTATAGCCAGGGCGCCCATGAGAGCATTCTGTTCAGAGCAAGCCGTCCATCTGTAGGACAGAGCCGCACCTGGAGCAGCACTTCAGATCTGCTGACACTGATGGGGAGAAGTCCCAGGGACGTGCAGGTTGCTGAAATTCTCTCCAGTGGCCCTGTGGCTGCAGAATCCACAGCCCTGCCCCTGTCCCTCTCTGCCCCTGTCCCTTGCTCCATCTGGCATTCTCTTTGCGTGATGGAAACCTCATATCCAGGTTCTGCATTTGGACCAGCATTGTGGTGGGACTCCACAGCTCCCGAAGCAGGACGTGGGCTGAAGTCATCGCAACACCAGTCACATTTTACAAACGCACACACAGCAGCCATTTTCTGTGTGGCGGAACTCATAGGAGCCATGTTGGAATTCAGGTGCTGGGCCCTGGGCTCTCAGCTGCTCCTCTCACCTGACCAAGGCACGGACCTTGACCTCCCGGAGACGGGTACTTACACCCTAAATTTTATCACTTAGATTGGGATACTTCCATCCACTTTAGAAGATTTAATTCTTCAGTAAGTTGAATCAAAATATGCAAATTAATATTTTTCTTCCTCTCCCTTGGGCACTGGTTACCAAAGTCAGTGATTTGTCCATATTTGTGCTGTGTCTTTTCTGAAGGGCTATTCAGTGCCTGCATACACGCCAGGTTCCAAACCTGTCCTGTGGAGATCATGAGTACGATCTTAAACCTGTGGGCTCACTGCTTTTCTTGTATTTCATGGCAAACTGTCAGGAATCATTCTTTTGAAAATGAAAGCTGAATTTTATTTTGAAAATGAAAGATGCACAGGCCTGGTCCTCAGCCTTTCCCTTCTCTGCAGCAGGGTGGAGAACACACCAAAGGCTGCAGGGGACATGAACGTGCTCCACCCAGGCCCAGGGCCAGCACCTGTGAGTCTTCTGGGCGGGACCATGGCCACGGCCTTAGGGTGCCAGCCAGCCAGTTGGAAATGCCTGGGATTGCCCCTTTTGGGCTTTGTGGAGCAGGCCCTGAGGGCTGCTGGAGGGTGGCCTGCGCTGCCCCTGCGTCTCCATGGGCTGACAGCCCCCACTTGCAAGATGGCCTTCCTTCCACCTCCGTTGAGTTTCCCTAGGCACTCATCCTGGAAAACCACTTCCAGAAGGTGCACTTGAGTTTTTTGTTTTGTTTTGTTTTATTTTGTTTTGTTTTTCAAGAGAGAGGGACAATGAGAGACAGAGTCAATTTTATTTAGTTCTTCATGTGGCTTTTGTTGCTTGGACATTTTGCTGTGTATGTGGTGCTGGGGTTTGAACCCGTGTCCTCGTGCGTGCCGGGCAGGTGCCTTAACTGCTCAGCCAACACTCCAGCCCCCACTTCAGTCATATCTGGTACCACAGCCTCAGACAGATGCTGTGGTGGTGAGAGGCCAGGCTGGAGCCGTGACGAGTCTGGCCGTCCGACCTCACAGCCTCCTCCCTAAGGACACCCTTTCCCCTAGCTGAGTTTATAGATGACCTTGTTCCAGGTCGAGGTGACCAAAAGCAAGCTGTTCTGCAGGTTTTCACAATATTTCAGGTCACATTTACCATGGGTCAGACTCACGCGGGTCCTGAGCCACTGGGAGGTCTGTTGCCTTGGTCATCTGCCACCTGCCACCACTGTCACTGGCAGCCCCTTGGGTACTCTGTGCCCAGTGAAAACAAAGTGTTTCAACCTAAAGTGGGAGTGCTGGATCCCTCCGAGCCAAAGGGGAGAATGTAGAACAATCTAAATGGCCAGGAACCATAATTGGAGGACTCGGAGGCAGCCCTTCCTGGGCTCTCACAGCTTTCAGTGTTCTCCCCAAAGGCAGTTGGCAGGATTGGCATGGGTGACACTCACCTGGCAGGTTGCTGTGGCTTCACTGAATCATCTGCTCAGAGAGAGAAGCTCGGATGTCTCCAATTGAACCGTTGGCAAGGCCACTGCCCGGCTCCTGGAGAGCTCCTCCTGCTGCAGGGTGCTGCTGGCCAGGACGGCTCCTTGTGCTGCCTCAGGCCGCTCTGCGTCACCCTGGAAACGCGTGTCCAGCCCGCCAGCCGCCCATGTTGCCACCGTGGGAACGAGGCAACGTTGGCTTAGAATTGCTCGCTGGTTTCCCGCAGGATCACCCCTATTAAAGGGCAAGCCCTGAATCCAGATTTGAGTGTGCCTGATGCTAATGTCACCTGTGCCTCTCAAGAATAAAATGGGCCACCATGGGGATGGTGTGGGTATGGGTGAGAAGGACAATTCCCTGTGCTGGTCAGAATAGTATTGCAAGGTCAGGAATTGAGGTTGAGTGCATTTGTGAGCTGGGTGAAGTTGCTGGTTGGAACAGAACCTGCTGCGTGAGGAGGATGGAGCCCGGCGAGGGAGGCCACCGCAGCTCATTCTCACGGTTCTCGGTGGTGAGAGTCCAAGTCACCCTGCACAGAGAGTTAGAGGCGCCCAGCCGTTCCCCCCGGCAGATGCAGCTCCCAGGGACCTCTGGTTACAGCACTCCTATCAGCAGATAAAAACCTTTTAAAGTGTGTGCTTCTGCTGAAGAGAACTTTCTGAAGTTCAGTGTTGATTCATTGACTCCGAACCCAGGGCCGTTGGCTCCGTAACTCACACTGGAAGGAACCTGATCTGAAATACATATTCTCTCCGTGTTGCAGCCTCGTGTGCTTGAGAATGCTAGGCGGCCCTTTAGTGCTGGGCTCTGGGGCCATTTCAACAGCGAAATCACCAACAAAAAGCCAAAAAATGTGAAAAA
>PVKS010013408.1:0-50914 GCA_004027875.1 Aplodontia rufa | reverse complement strand
TTCTAATTGCTGTGTAATATTCCATGGTATAAATGTACCACAGTTTTTGGATCCATTCTTCCAGTGAGGGACACCAGGGTTGTTTCCATAGCCTAGCAATAGTAAATTGTGCTGCTATGAACATCGATATTGCTGTGTCACTGTAATGTGCTGATTCTAAGTCCCCTGGAAAGATGCCCAGGAGTGGAATAGCAGGGTCATATGGTGGAGTCATCCCTAATTTTTTAAGGATTCTCCATACTGCTTTCCAGAGGGACTGTACCAGTTTGTAGCTCCACCAACAGTGTGTTAGTGTGCCTATCCTCCACATCCCCTCCAGCATCTATTGTTGTTTATTTTCTTCATCTTTGCCATTCTGACTGGTGTAAGGTGATATCTTAATGTGGTTTTCATTTGCATTTCTCTGATTACTAATGACTTAGAGCACTTTCTCATGTATTCATTGGCTTGATCAATGTCCACAGAGCAGTTCTTGATAGAGACAGCATCCAATCCCAAGATGGATTCAGCCTTTACTCTTTTTATAATTATTTTTAACAAAACATACATTAAAGTTAGTATACAAACTTGACATAAGGATATCTGAATTAGGATTCTCTGGATCAAGAATCATTATAAAATATCATAAAGCAGTATTTTATCATAATTAAAATTGTTCTTTTTATTTTACAATATTTGTAATTGATATACAGAAATTGCACATATTTATGGGATGCCGTATGATGTTTTGATACACGTGCACATTATATAATGTTCATATTCAATAAACATATCTATCTCCTCAAAAATTTGCTATTTCCTTATGAGGAAAAAAGGAGGTCTATTTTCATGTTTTAAATCTGGATAAGGTGTAATGTCATACAACCTAAGGCATTTGTAGAGATTGGGAAGGAGGGGTGGGGAGGAATAAGGGTGGGTAATGGGGAGACTCTTGGGGGTAAATCTGATTTTCAGAATTTATATATATATATATATTATTTCATTAGAAGCTTGTTTGATTGTTCAACAAATAAATTTCTGAATAGAAAAAAATAAAAAAGAAATACACAGTATATTATTTCTACCTAGAGTACCCTATAGTGCAATAGAACACTAGAATTTTTTTCCCATCTGATTGTAATTTAATACTTCTTAATGGACCTTTTCCTGCCCTTTTTCCTATACTGTCTTTAGCCTCTGGCAACCACCACTCTGCTTTTAACTTGTGTGAAATCAATGCCTTTATATTACACACAAGATCAATTTATAATAGCTAAATTATGGAATCAACCCAGATGCCCCTCACTTGATAAATAGATCCAAAAGCTCTGGTATATATGTAAACGTACATACACAATGGAGTTTTAATTAGCTATTAGAAACAATGATATTACAACCTTTGAAGGTAAATGGATAGCAATGGAAGAATTACTGAACCAAATTAGTCAAACCCGGAGACACAAGGGTCAAATGTTTTCCCTCATTTGTGGAAGCTAGAGCAAAACCCAGGCTTGAGTGAAAGGGCAAGCTCATGTACTAGACTCCTGAAGCCGAAGCAACACACAATCTAGGGGAATCAAAGATCTATGTAGAGGGGAGGGAAAAGGAGGGAGGAAGTGGGGAGGGATATAAGGAAGGATCTAAGGGGGAAACAATAATGTAGCTTACTTTTACTGCCCTAAGAAACCAAATAATACTTATGCCATCATTTAATTTTGGAAAATGCGCAAATATATATACACACACACACTCACACATTTTCCAGAGAGAGAGAGAGAGAGAGAGAGAGAAGCAGAAAGAGGGAGAGGGAGAGAGAGACAATTGTGTCTGTTATGGGGGGATTATTTTAGAAGAGTCTTGAGACTGGGGTATGGGTGTGGATGAGGATCAGAGGCATATCGTATTGTTACATTTAGGATTATATAACACATGTCTTCAATAAAATTAAAAAGAAGATTGAGATTATCTGGTACTTGTCTTTCTGTGCAATTTCTTGGCTATTGTGAATAATTATAATTATTTAGTGTACACTTCTTATTAGCCAGCTCTCGCATCAGAAATCCTGCTGAATTGACCCAACTACACTACAGATACACCCATTTTACTGTTGAGAAAATTGAGGCACAGAGAAGAGTAGTCTCATGCACAGCGAGGGAGCTATGTAACCTAATTTAAGCAGGACAATTTATTTCCTAATTTCCTATGTTAGCCAATGTTCACTATTATTTTGCTTTTCATTTTAGAGATACATGTTGCTGTCTTTTTTATGTTCAATACTTATTCTTAAATGTTTTCCTTGATGATTCAATGTAATAATAGAAGCCAGTAAACCATAATAGAAAGCCTAAGATTCAGAGAGGTTTATCAATTCCTTAATGGCATGAAGGAAACCAGAAAGGCCAATGAACCCGAATTCTCTCTGGCTACAAATCTCATGTAGCACATTTTGATGTGTCTGAGGTGGGCTGGACTGGAATTCAATTATGTTGCTCATACATCAAGTATACTAGATGGGCTCTAAATGAAGATTGTAACCATACCTAGCATTTTTCTGATTTTCCAGCAAAACCCTTCATCAAGGGAATTGTTGGGTGGTGGATAGAAGATAGGAAAGAGATGAAAGTGAAATTCTGACATTTTTTATTGTAATTTTGTCTTTCTTAGGATTTTATTAAGCTCTGTGTTCCTAAGTGACCATATGGAAACCCCAATTTCTTTTAGAACAAAGGCAAGCCCAATACTTCAGCAGCCAGTAACTTTTAAGAAACCTTAGCATTCCATGATAACACCTTTTGCGTGAGAATGCCAAACTTATCTGAAACACAAATCAAAGAATTATTTTCAGTGATCATTCTGCAATTTGGGAAAATGGAGAAAAAAGCAAAATGAGAGCCTTACATTAAAATATTTTTAAGACAAAGAAAATCTATAACATTCATATGTAATATATTGTTATCAGTCTGCAATTGGACTGACGCTTCAGATTTATGTCCCACTTGATTCATTTTGTGTTGAGGAGTCACATATTAATACAACATGAGTAACTCAGGGGAGGAAAACAAGAATAGCTACAAAAGCCATTAAGAATATTTTCCCTCTTCTGTGGAGGCTAGAGCAAAACCCAAGCTCGGATGAAAGGTAGTCAAGCTCTTGTACTAGACTCACCAAAGGCGAAGCCACACATAATGTAGGGGAACCATAGATATTAGGGGGAACAGAGGGGAGGAGAGAAGGAGGGACAATGGGGAGGGATCTAGGGAGACAATCAACAATGTGGCTTTCTCTTTACCCACCCTCCCTCAGGAGCCAAATAACACACAATCATTTAATGCTGGAAAATTCAAAATCTTGTATATATATATACATATATATATATATATATATAAATATATATAAACACAATATATACACATTTATAGCTGTTATGGGGAAAATAAAGAAGAATCAAGAGACTTGGGGTGGGTAATGTAGGGGTGACTCTGGATTAGAATCAAATGCATATCATATTGTTACCTTATATGCATCTATGATTACATAACAACTCCATTCCTTAATAAAATAAAATAAAATGTAATTTTTCAAAAAAAGAATCAGATCACATTTTGCTGAAAGAACGCATACAATATTTTTTCTTATTCTGAAAATACAGTAGCTTTTGATGAATGTCAACCTGTACTGTCGGAAACATTTATGTCTCACTTTGTGGATTGACTCCTTTTGTGTTTTGCCCCATCGTGGAAATCACAACAGGAGATGCATATTTGGAAGCAAACATTACCATCAATTGCTGCCTCTGTGCCCTCCTGCTTTCTGAGTGCCATGCAACAACTCAAAGACACTTGGTCGGACTTCAAATTTCAAAAGGTTACCTATTAAATTTAATGGGAAAGTGGTGTACAATGAGAACATTTTGTTGAGGTCCACAAAATATCACTACACACATGTTATAGCAATGATACTTTAATCATTTATTTAATGGACCACACTGGATACATTCAGCTCATAAAAAATAATACAGATTTGTACAATCTAAAAATTGCCCAGGGGCTTGAGGTATAGTTCAGTGGCAGAGTGTTTGCTTATCATGCATAAAGCCTTAGGTTCTATCCTCAGCACCACAGAATAAATAAAATAAAATAAAATAAAATATAATTGCCCAGAAATAAAAAGTAATTCAAAGAAGCTAACTCTGAGCAGTTTTTAAAAATTTATACACAGTTATGGTGTTATAAAGTTGCCTGCACTTAACATATTTTTGGACTGGTTATGTACTGATCTAAGATATATGGAGATCGACTGAATGTCTTCATCAGATTCACAATGCTTGCTAGGTAAAAATTTCCACATAAGCATAATGCATGCAATTCAACAAAATACATACTGAGCTCTTTTTATGTTCTGATCTGAGTAGTGATGAAAACAAAGAGGGAGGCTGCAATGAGGACTTTTTAAGAAAGAGAGCAACTAACACTGAGCAACTAACTTCATGAAGGGAAACTCAGTTTGGCTGGTGTCCATGAATCCAGAACCAAACCTATGTGGCAACATACCATTCCTGCAGTGCTCTGTCTCCTTGGTGACAACACAAATGTCCCTGCATCTTAATTGTCTATTATACTTTTGTTAAAAATGATGAAAAATTAGGTGGTTCATTCTTCTGGTTTCTATAGTGTCTGACACATGATAAGTAGTCAATTTATTTTCTTGAACAAAATTTAACAATTGATTTGTATACAGTATATAGCAGACTTGAAAATTAATTGTTTCGTGAGTGGGCTAGAATACCAATTTATTCTAGATTTTCTTTTATCTTTTCCAGGATAATTTGAAATCTGAACAGTCACATTTTCTTTCATTATGTGTAGAAAACTATGGTGCAACACAAGCTCATGTGTCAATAGTCATGGATTTAAAAGCCTTATTTTAGATAAAAGAAACTCAAGAAATGAGACTTGGGATGTCTGCTTCCAACTCATCAAAATAACTGATATTTTGCATATTTGGGCAATTAGAAATGAAGAAAATGATTTATAAAATGTAGAATTCTTTTTCCTTTTTTCTTCCTCCCCCCTTTTCCTTTTTAGCAATTTCTAAATACAGATGTCATCAAAGTCACACAATTTGGATATGTAAACTTTCTTAGGAAACTTAGGCATCTTTCAACCACATGCTTATTAAAGCATATTGCTTAGAGAGGAGGTGATCCAATAAAAGAAGCTTTTGCTCTGGAGCACTTAGTACCTCACAGGCTCTCTTGGTAGGGGACTATCAAAGGCAGATGCTGCAATAAGTTTTGCCAGGCACAGATTTGAATTAAAGCAATTTGTATGGTCAGTGATCCTAAGATGTAGTGTGAGGTACAGGGAAGCAGACCAGGGAAGAAAGAAAGTCAACAAGGAGTGTGGTGAGGAGCAGTGTGCCTTTGTGGGATCCTACAGGAACTATGTAAGCACTGTCTCACAGAGGGAGCCTGGGCTGGACCTTTTGCATTAATTCTTATCCTCTGTTAGTTGAATTTGATTCTGTGGTGTTAACTGCAAATGGTTCCTTTGTGTATTGAGCACAGTGCCAGGCACTGTGGAGGGCATCCTGGGGTAGGAAGATGCTGGGCACCTTTGGCACGGCTGGGCGCTGTCCAAGGTAACCTCTGGGTATGTTAAGAAGACATGGATAGGGACCAACAGCATCAGCTGCACAAGTTTTATGTAGATTAATTATTTTAATTATCTTGTGAATTTGGTTATACTGTTCTGTTATCATAATTAAGAGAAAGTCACACAGGTTAGTAAATTGCCCAGATCCATCAATTTAGTGAGCGATAAAGCAAAGATCCGAATTGAACTATGCAAAAATCCAGGAATTTTCTCTCTCCTATTATGCTATATCTAATAGAGAGAGATTAAATACGGAAAATGTCATATTACCTTGACAATAACACTTAACCAACACCTGAAACACAGAAAGAATGCCATATTTCACTTTCCTGGCATAATGAGAACTTCTAAATCCAGTGACAATTGTCATTATAAGAAAACTGGTAGTAATTTCACACTTTGTGAGAAGAGCACTTTGATTCAGCTAATATTATAAAACAAATGAGGAAATGTTCATTAAAAGAATTTGGATTTGTACAAAAAGTGATTTGTTAAAATACATGTTTAACCATCATATATATTGAAAGGATATTTGTTATTCCTTGCTTATTTTTAAAGAAATTCAGTACTCTTTAAAAGAGAAATACTCTACAATCATTTCCAAATAATTGTGTGAAATTGGATGGCAGCAGGGAAGTGACCTTTATCTTCTTTGTTGAATCTCCATTGTATCTTGTTGTCACTATGGTAATCCATCAGAAGAACTGCAGCTTTTAAGTTATATATTTTTAACTCATTGCATTATTGCATTTCCTGCAAAATCAAGGTGCAGACATTAACAGTGTCCAAGGTGCAGCTATTGAGCAATATTGATGCCCAGAAGCCAGGCAGGCATGATAGAGTGAGAGGCTTTACCTTAATAAATGACCACTTTGTCTTTTCCTAGCAGTTGTCATAAAAACACACCTTAGAGGGGTAATTTCTCTTTCCACCAGAACTTTTTATTGCTTGTAATTTAAAGCCACAGTAATTGAGATGTTGAGTGGGGAATTGTTGACAGAATGGTGAGAGCTTAGGGAAAGGCAGCTCTGACCCCCTGCGCTAACAGCATGACCACAGCCCGAGAAGCTGGTGAATCCTGTTATTAATGGCAGATAAGAAGAGATTTGTCTTTTTTAGAGACTAAGATAGCAGCCTTAGATACTGAAGGGGCCAGACTGGAAATTAAAATGAAGACACTGGGACTATATGTGTAGAGAAAATTGTGCTGGGCCTTGGTCACAATAAAATCTGTGCATGTGGTTTATTCTGGTGGAGGTACATTGTGAATGCCATTTCACCATCTTCCTTCTGCTAAATGCAGACCTGCCTCTGTGCTTCAAATTTAGAAAATGTATAGAAGTTCATGGTTTACATTTTATGACTCATTTTTCATTTGAATGAATTTCCTTGTAATTTTTCACTTTATTTCTACATTTTTAAAATTTTGTTTTCTTTCAAATCCTTCATGGAGAAATAAAAGATTTAAACTAATCTCTCAATTGTATTTTAATAAAAATATCAAGTGGGTAAAGTATTTTTATGAGTTAAAAATACTATTTTTTAAATTTTTAATTTATTTTTTATTTTTATTTTATTTATTTTTATAGATATCAGGGATTTGTGTCTTTTCACTTTTAATCAATTCATCTTTATTAGTAACTCTTGCTGCATTTATTCATGAAAAAAAAGAAAAATTGTTTTCAGTTAAGAGCATGTCTGGTTTTGACAACTAGTATCTAGCTCCAAACTGTCAAATAAGGGGTTGAGAAAATTTTTCTCTTTAGCTGTTGACAATTGAACCCAGGGCCTGGTACCTGCTGAGCAAGCACTCTACCACTGAGTTGCACCCCAGCTTGAGTGAACTTCTTACTTCACAATTAATAATTTGGAGATGTTCCAATGGTGTTACAAGTTTCAGCACAGATGAAACTCCAGCTGTGGATGTACTTTTGACCGATTTCAGATATGTGTAAGGGGATGTGCATCACGAGCCATTCTGTAGATGTGAACATGTTGGTGGCACCTTGCTGGGCCTGTGCAATACAGTTCCTAGTCTATCCTGACCTTCTTTTTTATACTCACATAAAACATTCTTCCTACATTCTTCCGTTTTTTCAAGCCAGACATCACTGACTCCTGTATTAGTCAGCTTCCCATCACTGTGACAAAATACCTGAGATAAAACCTATAAACAGGAAAGAGTTATTTGGCTCATGATTTCAGAGTTTTCAGTCCATGGTTAGTTGGCCTTGCTGCTTTTGGACTTGAGGCAAGCCAGAACATCATATTGGAAGCAAGTGGTGGAAGTGACTTTTCACCTCTTAGTGGTCAGGAAACAGAGAAAGATAAGAAGGGGCTGAGATCCTATTATCCTCTTCAGGGATATGGCCCCAATATCCTAAGTTCCTTCCATCAGATCCCACCTCCTAAGAGTTTCTCCACTCCCAATAGTGTCATGGGATGTTGATCAAGTTTTTAACCAGTTGGGCCTTTGGGGCACACTTATCCAAACTATAGCAACTCCCTATGTAATTTGAAAAAAGAAGTGACGTGAAGGTTCCAGATTCTTCTTTAGAAGTGTATATGATAGCTGATCTCTCATCTCTCCAGACTATTCCATTTAGCATTATCTTTACTTGCAGCCTTATCATATTGAGTGCCATCTACTGACATACTTTTGGGACTATCTTAGTTGTCTCCAGTTTTCCAATTTTTTATGCCATTGAAAATATCTAAAATATTTTTTTAAGTCTTCTCATTGATGAATCATTTCTATTTTTTATTTTGTTTTATTGGGTACTAGGGATTGAACCCGGGGACACCTAACTGCTGAACCACATCTCCAGCCCTTTTGTAATATTTTATTTTTAAACAGGGTCTCACTAAATTTCTCAGGGATTTGCTAAGTTGCTGAAATCCTCCTGCCTCAGCCTCCCATCTTGCTCAGATTACAGGTGTGCATCATTGCACCCAGCCCTGCTATTTAATATTTAGTATGACTTACTTCACATGTAGCTCTCTCTACCAGCCTGTCGCTCCCCGCAGAGTTCTGGAGCGGGGAGCGGGCTGAACAACCTCAGCGGACCTTGGCCATTCCCCGGGGGCCAACAGGACACTGGGAACCGGGGGCGAGGAGTCGCTTCCTGCAGCATTCCAGACCTGGGAGTGGGCAGAACAACCAGAGCCTGGGCCGTTCCCCAAGGGGCTGAGTTAGGGCAGGGCTGGGGCAAGGAGTTGCTCCCCACAGCATTCCAGAGCGAGGAGCAGGCAGAACAACCCAGCGGACCTGGGCCATTCTGGGGCCGAGTCAGGATGGGGATGGGACCTGAGGGAAAGGAGTCGCTCCCCGCAGCATTCCAGAGCGAGGAGTGGGCGGAACGACCGGCAGACCTGAGCCGCTCCCGAGGGCTGAGTTAGGAAGGGTCGGGGAGCTGGGAATGAAGGGGCGAATGCCGGAGGCTGGAACATAGGACCTGCATCTTCTACCGCTGCTGGTCTCTCAGATGTCTCTGTTGATCTCTCCGGTTCTATGCTTGTTCTATGCTTTCTTCCTTCAGGACAGGGCTGCTTGCTTCTTGCTTGCTTTTCTCTGGCTACTGCTTCTCCTTTGACTACTTCCTTACCTGACTAGTCGCTACTCTATTTATCCACAATAACCAATAGGGGTACAGTGCAAACACATTTATCCAATTGTAACAAATGAGCGGCCAAATAGCTTAGTCATGCGGTCAGGCAATTTGCTAATTACAAGACAGCTGGACCCCTTAGAATTGTTTACCACCAATTTTACAAGCCAGCTGGGCCTCACGTTGGGGAATCCCAACACCAGCCGAGTCCACTGGCCATGCATATTTATTTTTCAGTAGAATCCTTATTTTGGGCCTTCAGATTCTTTTTTCATTTATTGTAGTGCATATTTGGCTTTACAAAATGGTTCACATGGTTCTAGCTTCCCCTTTTCAGTTTCATTGGTATTCTCTCTTCAATGTCAACATGTTCTCCATTGTGTGCATAAAATTCTGCACTACTCTGATCCATTTTGGTTTTCGTCTCCACAGCTAAAACTCCAAAATAAAAGGTGACCAGGGGAAGGAATAAAACAGGGAAAATATGTTATTTTATATATGAAATAAAATAAGGATGAATCAGATTGAAAATTCAAGATTGAGACATGAATACTCTGCTCAAAATTCAGATTCTTCTCTTCACATTATATCATGAATCAATAGAATATTCAAATTTAGCAAGATTCTATCTTCACATTGATATTCTTCTTTCTCCAGGTCATACCACTCATTTCTTAATTTCAGGTGTCACTGATGTGCCAGGGATCCCCAGTGCTTTGTCTCTTCTTTCAGTCACTCTGGTGCCATTTCATCCTAACTCTGTTTGAAAGCTCTCAGACTCAAAAGTTTTAATTCATTTTAGTCGTTACCAACAGGTTTCTCTTCCAAAATTTCTTTCAGATGTGTACTTTATAGTCTACTTCCCAGGAGCACAGGGGCTTACAGAAAAGAAGATAAGGAAATACTCAGAGCTAAAGATAATGAAAAATTATACATAGAAACTCAGGAGATATAGTTATGAGAAAATTTAGAAGAACATTTACCAAAATCAGAAAAGAAGAAAGAGCAGGAGGAGGAGGAGGAGGAGGAGGCAAAAGTTAATGAGCTAAGCAACCATATCATAGAATAATAAAAAAGTAGAGCAAAATAGCTTCAAAGAAACTACAAGGAAGGACATAATAATCAAGTTGATAATAGAAATTAACAAAATAGAAAACATTTTACAGACTGAACCAGGAGAGCTAAATGTTAATAGAAAAGCTAAAAGTAGTGGAACTGAGAAGTATCTAGGAGAACTGATGAAGTACAAAGGAAAATAATCACAAATAAACAATATAAGGGACATAAGGGAACGTCACCATATATGTGGAAATTAAGTCCATTTAAAAACTTATTTGAAATAATTGAGTTACTTTTTATTGAATAAGTTTCCCTCAATTCATAGACTAGGTTTTGGGCAGTTTTGTCTACATAATTAAAGAAAATGCTGTTGTTGAGATTAAAATGTAAAAAGGACAGTGGTGATATCTTACTTCACTCTAGTCCAAAAACCAACAAGTGCATTGACATCAGTCTTGTAGTGTTAGCCAGATTTCAGTGTTTCAACTATTCCATTTTTACCTACATTCTTGTGTGTGTTGTGATATGTGCTGCAGTTCTACAGAATGAAATCATTTTAGAAAGTTTCACAATTATGGAAAATTAAGATATATATTCATTAAAGAATCTTATAGGGGTTGGAGCAGTGGCTCAGTGGTTATGGCACTTGCCCAGCATGCACAAGTACATGGGTTCAAACTCCAGCACCCACATATACAACCAAGTGTCAGAGCAATGAAAGCCATGTGCAAAACTCAATAAAAATTTATTCTCTCTCTCTCTTTCTATCACTATCCTTCTCTCTTAAAAAAAAGAATCTTGGGGGCTGGAGCGGTGACTCAGCAGTTATGGCGCTTGCCTGGCATGCACAAGTACGTGAGTTTAAACTCCAGCACCCATGCACACAACGAAGTCTCAGAGCAACAGAAGCCATGTGAAAAACTAAATAAAATTGATTCTCAATGTCTCTCTTTCTCTCACTGTCCCCTCTTTCTTTAAAAAAATAAAGAATCTTATACACATCATAAAATATATGTTTATAAAAAGTGAACTAGTAGGTGATTTTATGGGGGAGGTGATTTTTGTGTTTTGGTTGTCAGATGGGTAGTGGATTCTCAAGTTTTTATTTCAAATATCTCTTTCTAACTTACATATGTGAAATATAGATGTTCTGCATGTATCAATTATTGTATAAAAACATATTTAATTGAGTGCCGAAATTCAGAGGCCATTGTTGATTTCTAGAGGATCTTTGCAGAAAATGTTCACTAGTGCACAACTGGGAAGTGATGGAGTAATCATTGCTCTATGGAGCAGATGAGAAGGAATGGGAGAGAACATAGACTCAAACGGAACAGTGAAGTAAAATGGTCTTTGAATATGTTCGTTCAGCAAAGAAAGTAATACTTCCAAGAAGTGAGAGATGTGATCATCTTATAGATTGCTATCAAAGAGGGTTAAAGAAGGTTGACCACCAAATCTCATTTGGAGGCCATTGCAGCTGACAGGGAGAAAACAGCAAAGACCTGAAAGCATTCAGGTTTAGATGACCTTTATCTTTTCTCTAATGCTCTTCAAAGATCTGAGGTTTAGAGAGAGGCAGAGATTAGCTAGGATTTGGGGAACAGATCTACATGTGAAAGAAAAAGAGGAGAAGAGAGTCTCCTGACAGCAAATAAAGAATGACTGAGGGTCCAGCTGGGATAGGACTTCACCAGTGTGTACAGGAAGGTGTGTTTTATGCTTTAGAGGAAATTAGACAAGGATTGGCGATTAAGTAGCCGATGATCTGTATCAGATCATATGTTTTCACAAGTTACAGAAATTTGGGGTCCATGTAGATTGGTAGAAACCAGCATTATGTTGAGTGGGTCATCTGATGAAGGATGTTAGCTCCCATGGGTAATTAGGATTAGGATTATAAGATAAAGATATTGAAATATAAATGTTTTCATCAAGATCAGGGGATTTATGGGGAACCCATTTATATGCCCACCTGATTGCTTTCCATGATATAAACTGGGCCTATGTGAAGAACCGTGTGACCGTGAGAAAGGCAGAGATCAGGTGTGATGAGTTCTACACTGAGAAGATGAAGAGGAGAAATGCCAGTTGTTTTTGGACACCAAGTAGCAATGAAATTGAAAATGAAAACCTTGAAAGTATAAAGGAGAGGAACTTGGGAACATCTGATTAAATGTCCTTTCAAAGTAAAGATGCTCTGTGCAGAGTTCAGCTGTATCTGTATTGCATCTGTATTGGTATCTAGATATATCTATTTTCTATTTTTATCTTTAGATCTATATACCTATCATCCATCCTTATGTATATATCCTATTATCTGTCTATCTATCTATGATCTATCTATTTTTTAAATGAATGATGTTGTGATGCATAATTTTATGTCTTGATGGATATTAGCAAATTTGGCCCAGAGAGCATCCTTGACTTTAAAAGTGTTCACAAACCAGTGGGGAAACAATTATAGGAACAATTAAAAGGGCTCAAAAAAGAAGGAAATATTATTTGGTATGGGCTTTGAATAAATGAGGCCAGTCTTAAGTTTACACGAAGTAATGAAAACAACAATTACATCAGGTACTGTTTCTGAGTACCTGACTTAAACCAATGATTTGAAATATCTTTTTGATAGTGATGTTCTTACCTCATTTTGTTGAAAGCTACAAAATCTTGAAGGGCAGAAACAAGGTCTGTTCTCTTTATTAAGCTATGGACCCAGACTTATTCTAATGCCTAGCTAGCTGTGAAATAATTACATAGGGAATAATAATGAACAACTGAACTGAATCTGTGCCCCACATAGTATCAACCTGCTGGTTTGAAAATCATGTCACCCCTTATCAGTTATCCCAGACTGGTATGGCTGAGTCACATAGACTGTACTGAGTACTGTCCCACAAGTTCTGTCCCATTGCTTCTATCCTTCAGTTGGACATTTGAGGGCCCAGTGCATAATACTCATCCAAGAAGGCAAATATTTATAAGCCAGATTTTGATCTTCAGTAGGCATTTATGATCAGCCAGGGAGACATGCACAGCTGGACACATTTGAGTGACCAAGCATAGAAGAGACACCTGCAATCCCATTTGTTGGATATATAACCCCCTTTGAAAGGAAATGTGGTGATTTGTGCCTTTTAAGGTATATAATGTGTTAGGACGCTTCGAAGCAAAGGGAGCAACTTGGAATAGCAAAGAAATGACAAATGCATAGAATAATTTTAAAGGAAATGCATAAATAACAGATTTTGAAAAATTCAATAAATAGCTCTTTCCCCTTCTAATTTTAAGAGGTGGGTTATTCATTTCCCCCAAGACTTTCATTAGCCTTAGCAAAAGCATGCTGTTCAAGCCTCAATTCTTGTCATAAGCGCTATTCAGAGAACATCTGCTTGTAGCAGTTCTTTCTCCATTTTCAAGCGGAGCTGCTGCACTTGCTGAAAGGGAGCTGCCAAGTGGTGGCTCGTTCTCTGGGCCCAATCAAGCTGCCTCTTTCAGATGTTGAAATCGCATGTTTTCTGTATAAAGCAGATGGTTCCATCATATAAGACTAAATTATTCTAAGAGGTTGAGGGAAGGGTCTTGGGATGAGCCAAAACAGGAAGCTTTGCTGTAGGTTTCAAATGCTGCTAAATCCTGTATTTGTTTATGTTGAAAAGAATACAATGAGAGAATGGGATAGATAAATGGCACTAAATACCAACTAAAGCTGAGAAAAAAAATTAACTCATAGCTAGGTTTTCTGCTGCATGGCACTGTGTGAGTGAGTTAGCAGAGTCCCTGGGCTGAAGTGGTTACATGAGCTCCAAAGGGTCTTCAAAGACTCATTTCCAGGGTGGAGCTGCCTGCAGAGGATTCCTGGAGGTTGCTCTTGGCGGGCAGACTGTGTCTTGAACTTTAGTCCATGTGACTTCTGTTGCAAAAAGATCTACTTCAGTGAAGCAAAACAGGCCCTGGAAATAAACCAGTTGTAGTGAGAACTGTCCTAGTCACAGGCTGGACTTTGATAACTGGGGAACCTTCTCGTTTGGGCTCCCCCTGCTCTGCTTAGGCTGTTAAAATGGGAGTCATGGGTCCAGTGGTCCAGTGGATCCAGTTTAGTGGGAGAGTTACCCAACAGTTAACTTTCTGACATTGAGGTTCTCCTAATCTCAGGAATGCTATTATTGTTGATTTTTTGTATTTGAGGATCCGTCAGTTGTAAATAAAAACTTCAGCCAGCTGTTGTGGATACAGAAGGCATGCTTTCCCTCCATGGAGATAGGACAGATGGCCCAATGTCTAGCAACATGTGCAAGGGAGCAGACACAGGATGTACAATGTTGTAAACAAGATGCAGCAAAGGAAAAATGTCAGGAACACATTGTAGGTACACTACGACCAAATTTTAGACTATCTAATTCAATCCCTGTAATCCTGTGAGAAGTAACTCCTAGTATCGTAGATTATAGAGGAAAAAAATTGAAGCTCATAGGTAAAGTGATTTGTTCAAAGTCATGTGCAGAGGACTCTTCAGGTATGTACAACAATCAAGTTTTCATAGTTGTGCTATATCATATTGCTGGAGTAAAGCAGGGTCATGGAGTAAATCTTCAGTATCAAAGGACCCTCATGATCAGCAATATGGATATTTTGGAGAAAGCAGCACAGTTTAGAGTCCCTTAGTCTTGTGAGCCTGGGTAAAACCACCCAAAACCCAAAGTTCAGCCCATATCCTAAAATGCTGATGACAGCAGGTGGGAGGCACTGGCTCATTTTTTATGCACTTAAGTCTTTAAGCAAAAAGGCAATCTTCAGCCCTCTGGTAGACCAGGTGGAGTCCCTGATCAGACTGGTATTGTGTCACTGGCAGAGCTGAAGGATCCATCATGTTGTTTCCCAAATGTGATCCAGAACAAGGCCTCAGTGATGATGGAGAACTCTATCCAACCCCTTCACCGCAGCACTTTGAATTCAGCCTGGCTTTCTAATGTACATGTCACACCTCTCTCTGCTCACATTATCACTGAGTTACAACAATCAGCATTTGGCAGACAAATTCATTAACAACTTTTTCCAAGTTCAAGAACCAATTTCTAAATGAATGTTGTGGCTTTTGCTGGGCTAAACAGGGAGTTCTGAGCTGTTGGCCTTCTCAAGAGGTGATTAGGAAATTTGGGTTGAGTAGCACTCTTGTATGATAGAGCTGCTGTATTCCTGCATGCTGCTCATTCAGCTTAACATGCAATTATAAAGAGGGAGATTAATCGATTCTCATGTGGGCTGTTTGGGATAACTTTGAGATACCCATGGAGGTTGTGGAAATCCTTTTAAGGAAAACACCAGTATCTGATGATCCATCTTCTTGCAAACACTGATTCGTCTTTCATACACCTGAAAGAATTGGTTAGTAGATGGAACTCTTTGGAAGAACGCTGGAAGGTTGATAAAGGCAGGGGCAGAAATGTCAAGTTGAAAGTCTTCAGGGAGAATGGAGTTATTATTTTAAGTGCCTCAGGGAGGGATCATAGTACAAAACTTTCATAAGTGTACAAACTTGGGCCAGTGAAGTGATACATTGGGTGATCTGAGTTCTGGGAAAATTGTTAGATTCTAGTTATGCCATAGATTTTTAGAAATACTAAAAGATTTAGGCAGAGATAACGAGAATTTCTGCCCCAAATATCCAAAAGAAAAACCACTGACCAATCTAGATTATGCTGCTTTGAATTAATTTCAGAATAATTGTTAATTCAATTAAAATTTACTGATGACATGTAGTTGTTGTTTATTTTTTTTCTTGAAAGAAAAGAATATGCTAAATTTTGGGGGGACAGAAAACTGTCAATAGGGTAATGGCTGTGTATAGGAAATACTGCTATATATTTATTTATCTTTATTTGGAACCAGAATATTGGATGTAGTAGTCATTGATGTTCTACTCAGACTTGGTTTAAGTGACAATGATAAGTTTATCAAATGTGATCATTAAAAATAGAAAATCATAAGTGTAGTTGAAAATACCACAATGCATATGCTGAAATGTGAGTGGTATTTTTTAGTAGCATGAGTTTTTATGTACTTATTTATAACAGACTGGATGCCATTTTGGCATCACTTTTTCCTCTTGAACACTCATTTTTGGTGTGACTCTTAAACCAGTGACATCAGGGGTATAGAGCCAACCCTTGCTTATCCTAACTCAGTGGTTCTCAACTTGAGGAAATTTGCCCATTTCCACCAGGGGATTGCTTCTTGTTGTTGTTGTTGTCACAACTGCAGGTGCAGGATGCTACTGGCATCTGGAGGGTAGAATGTAAGAATCTGATCAATATCCTGTAATGCATGGGACAGACCTCACAACAAATGCCAATAGTGCCAGTGATAAGGAATCCTCTCCTTGTCACTTCACATTTAACAAATGAAATATAGGACTTCTAGTTAAATTTGAATTTCAGGTAACCAAAAAAATGCATTTTTAGTGTATGTACAATTTCAGAATAATTGTTCATTAATATAATGGTTTAATATGTCCCAAATATTTGTGGGGCATAATTATTCTACATTTTTAATAGTTGACCTGAAAAATGAGAGAGAGATGAAAAGGTACATGCCAACAGGCAAAACTACACAGAGGAATGAAGAATTGAGGAAATACAGCAATCTATCACAGTGAGCACCCTGGGCTTTAGCACTGGAGATCAGAACAAAGACAAGAGAAAGCAGTGCTCATAGACAATCTGTGACAAAGTGACAACTTTGTGACAGTGCCTGTAATAATAATGGTTTAACTTAACAGAAAATTCAGAGAACTGAATTAGGAGTATGAAGACACATGTATTTCATAATGGAGATAATTGTAGTTCAGATAAGAGTCGACCAATTTTTGAATTACATACAATCAGAGGATGGAGTGGGAGGCTGAACCAAGGAGCCACTGAAGATAATGCTGTTTTTCAGATGGGTGCTGGATTTTAGGAATAAAATTAATAAAATTAGGAGAAGAAAGAACAAATTTAGAGAGACTGATGAGCTCAGATAGGGATCTAACACAAATGTATTTCTATCCATTTCTAATACATGTCCAGGGTTATCTCCACCCACAGCAAACTTTGCCCAGGCTGTTCTTTGCACCTTAAACATTTGACTTACCCCATTCTTCTGGTTGCCTCATGGCCGTTTGCCAATTCTCAAATGAAGCATTACTTCCTCTGGGTGCTATATGTTGATTCTACATATATTGGATGGAATATTTCAGTGTTACCAAGCTTTCCTCTTTCCTTTGGTTTGTAATGGTATTTTTTTTCATGGTTGTTTTCCCTAAAGGCAGCTAGTTCATCTGCCCAGCTCACACTTATTCCAAATGCAGAGCTCACGGTCTGTCTTGTAGTTGGCCCCAATTGAATACATTTTAAATTAATAAATAAATACCATGTAAATGATTACATTTTTGTCACCACCATTTTGAATTTATTCTTTCCAAAGATTATTTCATTGCTTTTTGTTTTTTTTCTGTTTTATTTACTTATTTTGGTGCATTACAGTTATAATGATGGGATTTGTTATCACATATTCATAGATGCACATAATACAGCAATACAATTTCATCAGTATTGCCCCCTGGGGCACCACCACCCTCCTCCTGTCCTTTGCCTCTCTTTCTGAGTCATATATATTTCATAAAATACTCAAGCATAGTGACATAATTCTTATACCTATGCAGAACATTTTTTATATACTATATAGTATATACAGTGACATAGTTTTAAATGCTTGGAATGTACCTTGTTTTTAACTCAATTCAAACATTTCCTCTTCTCGTCCCTTCCTATCACCCCTTGTTCTTTTTAGAAATATCTGACAATTGGATTAAACACATTTTTATAAAAGCGTGCAGTATAGTTTATTCAGATTCAGTCCCCAGTATCCCCCCACCTTTTCTCCTTTCTCTTCCCTTTACTGGTCTTTTTGTTGTTTACTGAATGAATTCTTTTTCATTTTCATTTTTTTAGGACTCATTGAATTATATCTTAATGAGATTCACTACATTATGTTCATATTTAGACATGAGCAAATTATGTCTAATTCCTTCTATTACCTTTTCCTATTTCATTCCTCCTTCTTCCGTTTCCTTCCCCTTTGACTATGCCTCTGTTCTTTTCTTTATTTCAGGTTAAAAAAAAAAAAACTTAACACCAAAACCAAATACTCTAATCAATAAATGGACAAAAGAACTAAACAGAAACTTCTCAAATGAAAAAATACAAATGGTCAACAAACACATGAAAAAATGCTCAACATCTCTAGCAATTAGAAAAATTCAAATTAAAACTATGCTGAAATTTCATTCCTCTCCAGTTAGAATGGCAATAATCAAGAATACAAACAATGAATGTTGGTGGGGATGTGGAGAACAATGTACACTTATACATTGTTGGTGGGTCTGCAAACTGTACAACCATACTGGAAAGAAGTTTGGAGATTCCTCAAAAAACTTGGAATGGATCCACCATTTGACTCAGCTATACCATCCCTTCGTATATATCCAAAGGACCTAAAAACAGCATACAACAGGGATGCAGCCACATCAATGTTCATAATTGCTCAATTCACAATAACTAAGCTATGTAACTAACCAAATTGCCCATCATCTAATGAATGGCTAAAGAAATCGTGGCATATACACACACTGGATTATTACTCAGCCACAAGGATGAATGACATTATGTTATTTGCTGGCAAATGGATGAAACTGAAGGATATCATGCTAAGTAAAATAAGCCAGTCTGGAAAAAAAAATAAAGGTTGAATGTTCTCTCTGATATGTGCAAATGTTTCAATGATTTAGGACAATGACTTCATTCTTATTCACCATAGAGTTTTTATTTTACAGTCTAGTTTCACACTACTACGTACATAGTAGTACTAATACTAGTAATATTTTCCTATTGTCATTTGATTATAAAAATACATCTATAGGTAATTCCTGAACTTTTAACTTTTCAAAAGTTTGTAGGAAAACATGTTGTAATATAGGAATAGCAAATACCTAAAACTCTAACAGAGCTCCTGCTGCTTCCACATGTTCAACATTGGTGGTCAATGACAGTCTTCTTTTCCATTGGAACAGAGAATGCCTATTTCTCAAAATTTTCTTCAGATAATAGGAGACAACTGATTGAATAATCAACAATCCATAAAAATGAAAATCAGGAAATCTCTAACTATTTTGGGAGTTAAAGTTTTCCAGAGAAATAGATCCAATAGAATATATGGATGGATAGAGAGAGGATAGATAGATAAATAGATACATACATACACACATACACACATACATACACATACACACATACATACATGTATACATATAGAGAGATAGGAGAGGAGTGATTTACTTGGAGAAGGAGCTCACATAATTTTGGAGGCTGAGAAATTCTACAACAGGCCTCTTATAAGCTGGAGACCCTGGGGTACTGATACTATAACTCAGTCCAAGCCATAACACCTTGGAACTAGAAAATCTGATGGTGTAATTCTCAGTCTGAGGTGAAAAGTGGAGAACCCAATTGATTGTTGGTGCAAGTCCTGGAGTTCAAAGGCCAGAGAATGTGGAGTCATAATGCCTAAGGCTAGAAGAAGACTTTCTCAGATCCAGGAGGGAGAAAGTTCACCTTTCTTCAGCATTTTTGTTCAGTCTAGGCTCTCAGCCATTGGATGGTACCTATCCATGTTGGGTTAGGGTGGTTATTCCTCAATCTAGAGATTCAAATGCCAGCCTCCTCTGGAAAATGCCCATAGTCTACTTAGAAGTAATGATTTACCAGCTCTCTGGGGATTCTTTTATTCAGAATGTTTATACCTAAAATTAACCATAACAAGAAGTTGTATCTGGAATTAATCACTTACTTAATTTAAAATATTATGAAAAACTCAATGGATAAAGCAAAAATCTAACATAAATGGTTACTTAGCAGGCAAGGAGAATGGATAGAGGATACAGAAATGAAAGCAAGATTTTATTAAGTATATCTTTTTATGTAATTTGGACTTTGAACATTTAACATGTTCAAAAAGTTAAATTTAATTGTAAAGCACACCCTGAAATTGAAAGCAGAAAAAATGAATCTACATGTTAATAAACAACAGAAATGAAATAGTAATATTAAGTAATACATTTAAAAATAGTAAGTTGCCTATATGCCGTTTTCTTGGTTATGTTTCATAGAAAAATACTGCAAAGAAATTCTAAATTCACTTGTTACATTATTATAAGTAGTAATATTGATACTAAAGTTTAAAAACTTTTGATGAAGAAAAGTTCATGCTTTACAGAATAATTCTAACTCATAAATGTAGTTGAAAGAATTAGAAAAATCACCATTTTTCCAATACTCATGAAATGTTCAATTAATGCAGAAATTAAGAGTCGGTGTTAAGTCATTAAGGTTGCCAGTGAATGGAACACACAAAAAGCAAACATGCCAAATCTGCACAAGTAACTTGGTCATTGCATAGGAGAAAATGTACCATTCACAGGAGGCATGAATACTACTAGTAATGATGATTCCTTGTGACCTGCGCCTTCTTACATGATTCAACAGAAAGGACAGAATTCTACCTGAAAATTATTGTTATGAGAAATTTTTCAATCAAATTTTACAAAATCTTTATGCCTAAATTCCACTTAGGAGATACAGGGAATAGAGTAGTACTTCTCAGTCTTTGCTGCATATTGGGAAAAACTTATAATTCTAGAAAATACTGATGCCTGAGTTCTGCAAAAATTTGAATGAATACTATTAGAAAAATTACTCTATAATTAGCTGTGATGATTATATTGCAATTTCATACAAGTGATAAGTCTGTATCAAAGACCAAAGACATTGAGATTAATGGCACCTATTAAATCCATAGTTGATACAAAATTGAAACCATCATTTTAAATATTGTTTTAAAGCATCCAGTTAAATTAGCAAATAGTTAAAGCCTTCTCTTACTTCCTCAAAGTCATCAGTTTACTTTTTGGTCTCATCACCATGTGCAATGATGTAATGATTTTATGTGTGTGTGTGTGTGTGTGTGTGTGTGTGTGTGTGTGTGTGTGTGTCTGGTGATTCCCACTTGCCTCTCCCTGCAAAAGTATTAAACCAAAACCAATACTACATTCCTGGAGGGACCACAGAGATTAGCATCATTTTTAAGGCATTAAAAGATATAGGGATAGTGATACCCACCATGTCACCATGTCACAATTTAGTGACCAGGTCTTGGGAAATGATTACATCAGGGGGTGACTCCATGCTAGCTGCTGTTATAGATGTAATTTTATTGTGTCAGAAATTTCTTTTAGACTGTGGACGTTGGCACACTGCTATTGAATTTGGGAATGATTTTTCCCTATGTGCTTGTTAATAAAGATCACCTGAAGCAATTAGATTTTCAGTTGGCTACGTCAGTATACACCTCAGCAATCTACCATAGGAACAGGCCAACTCTTCTGCATTATTTCATAATATTTCCTTCTGTAGGTCAATATGAGAGTGCAATAAGTTAATGACATTGACCTAATTGGACTTGCAGTATCAGCTTCAGTAGCAAAGGAGAAAATGCTCCCACCAGGGGACATAAGAATAATTCATTCCATCAACTGGCAGTTAAGACTGACACCTGGTCTTGTAGGCTCCTCCTGCCTCTGAATCAACAATGAAGTAGGTACTGTGCCTTCTGGTGTGATTGATACTGGCTATATGGGAAAAATTGTGTTCCTACAACACAATGGTGTAGAAAAGTTTATGTTTGATATAAAGATTTCCCCAAAGTACCTTTTAGCATTCCCATGTCCTGTGATTAACATCTATGAAAAAATGGAATATCACTCAGGCAGAGTATCTAATTGACTAGACCTTCAAAAATAAAGAAATGGGTGATGTCTTTAGGAAACAAACTGTGACCATCTGTGGTGCTCACTGTAGGCATAGTGACTATGGAGTGAGGATTTAAAGAAGATATAAATATCAGCACTGACCTCAGAGCTAAGCGCAGAAATGAGAACTGTGATAGCTAGGAATACTTTTCCTTATTTCAATTTGAATATGTTAAGAATAATAATAATAATACAAAAATGAGCTAACACTTTAAATCCTGAATCTTGAGATAAAACCTGTGTTGACCAATTTAACAATATCAAATGCTCCATTATCCTTCTGCTACTCCCAGGGTTACTACCACTCAGGTTCTATACACTCTGGCCCATCTTTTCTTAGAGATGGTGGGGTTAAAATATTGAGGAGAATTGTGGATCCTTTGTGAGGTGATTTCCATGGGTGACGTGACTTAATGTTTTTAAGAAAAAAAAAAAAAAGACACTTTGCAGACACACAGAGAGGCTGCTTCCCTGGGAAAGGTTGCCAAGGAGTTTTGGAATCTGAGATTTTCAAATTCATCCAATTTTATTGAAGTTGCTCACTTATTTCTCAGGTTGCCAGTTCCTTCAAATAAATGCCTTTACTTACTAGTAAGAGACTGAAAAAATTAGAAGTCCTGTAAGGCTTGCATTGGAACTCTCTATTTTAGATTAGATTTAAGCAAAGAATTTAAAACTCCTGAGATAATCAAAACATTTTTTTTCCTGTAACCTCATCATCACAGTTAAAAGCAGACTACCCCCAACCCTTATGGTGGCATTATGGTCACCTTATTAGTCAAAAGACATAGCTACCTCATGCCCTAAATCCTTGTTCTCAGTGGCCACTTTAACTTAAGATGAATGCTTAATAATCTGAAAAATTGTGAGGCCTCAGAAAGCTACTGATTTTCAGTATCCCGTATTTCAACAATAGTGAATTAGTTGCTAGTTCAAATCAAACTGGTGGGCCACCAAATCCCTAAATCTTATCTGAAAGGTCGACTTTCTGAGCTCACTTGTACCTAAATCCTTGTCAATGCAGGTGAGGAAAGAACAAAATCTATGCTTAGATCTAAGAGATTAAATTTAATACAAGGAACTACTGACAGAGTTGTTGAAAGAGATAAAAATGAAACATTGAGATATATGTCACAGTGATAATGATGACATATTAACAATTTACAATGCCACACATTTTAATCAGCCTTGGGCTAGAATCACACATGGAGGAAATGGTTTAATGAGATCCTGGGAATTAGAGCTGCCTAGTAGGGTAGGGAAACTGTAGGTATGGGATCTTTCCTGAGAACTGGGGGTGTGAAGAAGGCTGCGTTGGGGAAGGGGAGACACAATAGGAGACACCCGGGTAGGAGATCAAACCACAAAGGAGATACAGTATACCTGGGCATGTCATCTGAGTCACAGGGAGTGGGTACAGACAGCCCAGATTCTCTCTCCTTCATTTCCTCCAGTCTCCCAAGCTAGTCACCATTACTCAAATCTGCCTAAAAACCACTGGGCAATGAAGCCTGGGGATGTGACTTTTAGGGACATCTCCTAAAATCACAGGGACCAGCAACAGAAATGGAGGGAATGGACCTGATAGTAAACAGCTTGTTGCTTTAGTCTTTATTAATTTTTTTTCCATAAAAATCACACAGCATAGAGGACGAATTAAGGTTGATTGTGAAATTTTTCTACTCCAGGTCACCGTCGTTTCCCAGTAGGCACCTTCGTGGCTACTGTATTAATTAATTCTTTACAGCTATGCTTTTTTTTTTTTTTTTTTTTGGCTTGAAACAAGATGCATTCAGCATCTTCCAGTTTGGGTGGGGTGAGAACCTGAGCCAGACAGAGCTGGATAACCGTTCAGCACCCATCAAGGTGTCTGTTCACTGGGCTTGATTCACATCACCGCTTGCGTTGGGAAAAGCTCTCCTGCCCAACTTCCTCAGGTTGTTTTCAGAATTCGTTTCCTTGCAGCTATAGAACTCACAATGGCCTAAGTCTTCAGGCCAGAAGAAGGAAGAATCTTTCTGCAGCAAGGCCCAAGTCCCTCTTTTAGGACTTTCACCTGATTATCAAATCTGACCAATATGATCTCCTACTGAATAATTAAAATTCAATGACTTTGGGATCTTAATAACATCTGAAAAAATACCTTTTGCTGTATAATGTAACCTAAATCCGAGAAAGAATCCTAATGTATTTGTAGTCCTTGCTCACACTCAATGGGTGTATATGTCAGAGGACAGTAATCCTGGGAGTCATCTTAGAATTCTGCTTATTGCAGTTACTCCTTGTATAATCTTTATTTTTCCCATGCACATAAGCAATCATTCAGAAGTGCTGCCACTGAGATTCTTCCTATTTCTATCAGCAGGACCTTGTGTCTTTTTTAAAAGGCAAATTCCCAGCCTGTGTCAGAGCTATGGATCAGGAACTTGGCACATGGTATTCATACCTTCTAATTTTATTCCAAGATGCTTTGCAACAGAAGAAATTGCCAGAATACAAGAAACAAATCTTCACTGTGTAATCGAGTTATTAAGTAACTGAGAGAAAATATGTAGTGAAATGAATATTTCCAGTCGAGACAGCTTAGGAAAGATAGTGAAATGACTAGGTAGTTAGGACAAATGGCCACATCCAACCACACCTGAGAGCTAACCATAAAGAGCCAACTGGTAGGGAGCTAACAGGCATAGAAGGATCAACAGGCATGCTCAGGACCTTCAAATGCAAAAAGACCATGAGGCTCACCCATGAGAGCAATTCCTTTGTCCCAGAGGTGGGAAAACTAAGAAGTGTGGGTTTAGGCAGAGGAGAACTAGAAAGAATTTGCCACCTGTTTTACATAAACTTTAACCAATGATGTTGGTGCTGTTTCAATGCCTGTTTTACATAGATTTCAACCTATAATGTTGGTGCCTTTCTCAATGCCTGCTTTACATAAATTTTAATTATGCTCTTACCCAAAATAAATATAAATCCTGTCCTAGCATACTGAGACATTATCCTGCTGCCAGGTACCCCTCTACCTCGTGGAGACACTGCTTTCCTTCGTTAAATAAATCCTACTCCTTTTATTCCTCCTCCCATTGTTGTCCATGGATTTTATTCTTCAAATTCACAAGACAAGAACCCAGAAGATGAGTGCCAAATTCCCAGGGTGTGCTTCCACACCAAGAGCTGCAACACACTGCTCAAATGTAGCAGGGAAATCTCAGTTCCTAGCTGTGTAGCTGGTAACACTATTTGGGTCACAGAGATCTGCAAGTAGCCCAAATTCCCAGTTTTAACAGGGAAGAGCTGCAAACATTGAAAATGGGTTACTTTGGCCTCAGAATTCAGGAGCAGAGAATCCAGTCTCATCTCAAAAACACATCACAATGATTGGTGAGTAAGGTCATCAAATCCAGACATGAATAGGAAGCAAAGGAGAAGCAGAGTAAAACATTTAACTTATGGTATCATATGGAGGAGAGTTTCTTTCCAGAATACAGTTAACTTTTACATAAGGATCCCCAGAGAAGTGTCAATTTAGAACAGAAACACTGTTATGCACGGTGAAGGTCAAGGTCTTTAGAGAGTTGATGGGTTGAGAGAAGTTCACTATTTCATTAATCCCATGCAAGTCTGGAGGAAGAGGTACGGGGAACCTCTCTGGGTCGTCTGTATACCAGAAGTTGATGGATATTGAAAATTACCAGAAGCCACTCATCCTTGCCGCAAACCCCGTACTCAATGTTTCGGAATCTACAGACTCAGGCCTTTATCTGAACCTATTGTCTCTCAGGACATTATCAAAGGATCTACACCGTATTGAGAAGCTCAATTTAATCTCAACCTACTAAAAAACCCAGTTTAACCAGAACACTCACACGAAGGCCCTCTCCCCCCTTGTTCTGCCTATATCTATCCCAGGCTGTAAGCAGCTGGTGGGTCCCAGGCTCCACTGGGCCCCCTCTGCAGGTTTCTCCAGAATAAACCTGTGTTACTGTTTAGTTGCTGCTCTCCTCTCTTTTTATTTCCTTCATTTTTGTCTCTTTTCTTACAGAATACATTACAGTTGAAGGTTTAGTTTCTGGCCTCGGGACTGTGATTCACAGTTGGGTGAATCTGAATAATTTTCTGTATCTCTTTAGGTCAACTTCTTTCAGTCAATGAATTGCTATTTCCATGATCTGAAACTTAACATCCTATAGCTCTTACAATTGGAGTTACTATTTAGATGATATAGAGTTCAGGGTCCTACATTTTTAACTTTTTAAAAGGGGTATTTCAACTTCACCTTATGTATGTCTATCATGCACTATTAAAAAAACCCTAAATATAAATAAAGGAAAGACTGGTAGACTAGAGGAAAGGGCATAAGAGAAAGCAGAAGGAGTGGGAAAGAGGAGGTGCTGGGAACTAAATTGGAGCAAATTAGATTACATGCTTGTATAATTACATCAAAATGAACCCCAATATTATGGATAGCTCCAATGCACTAATACAAATTTTTAGAAAAAGGAGAATTTTAAATGCTTGTTGAATTGTTAGCTAGAAATAGGGAAAATACAATAGTAGCCCTTCCACATTATTTTGAAGAAGTAGACCCCTCAGTGTGACTCAGAACTTGTTCTTGCCTTCCTGCCACAATGCAGGAGTCCTGCTTTATTTTACAGTTTTGCCGGCAGTCATGCTTCCCTTATGAGTTTGCTTGATTTCTGATCAAAACAGTGTTTTCTCTGCTTTTTAAGAAGTCTGTGCAGCAAGATAATTTTGACAGTAATGCATTTTTTTTCTATTGATTGCCCAATTGAGAGTAGATGCTTTTAAATCAATTAGGAGATTCTGGTTTTGACATTCAGCAATACTTCAGAGAAGAAGAAAACACTAAAGAAAACTCCAGGGACTAATCCTGTAAGGTGGGCTCTTTCTTGCTTACCTTCAGTGAAATAACTTTTAAATTCAAAAGTAGTCATGGATAGAGCAAACTCAAGAGGCTCTCTTGAGACAACTTGGCACAGACTAAACATTCACTTCTAGAGGGCTTTTTCTTCAATATTTCTAATAAAATAGGGAATCTTTCTGTTACCTGCCCTCATCTTGTCCTGCCTAGGTGACTGAGCTAAATTTCTACCCTGGCCTACTGTTGCTTATCTTTGAGGACAAGATGATTAAAGGCCAGAAGTTCCTCTTGAGGTGCCCCGGCAGAAACTGCATGGATCTCAGATGGCTGCCAGAATGACCCCAGACAACCTCTGACTTCATTATAATCCACCTACATACCAAATGACACCTCCCCTAGTGCCATGAGAGCTGACAGTTGCCATGAGTGACAAGATAAAAACCATAGAAGGAGCCAAAAATGGCAGTTCCTGAATTTCTGGAGAATTTCTATCTGTTCCCAGAAATACATGAATATCCCTTCCTTTTATTAATCTATCCCTTTCATTTCTCTTACCCTAGATCCTTAACCTCCTGACCTCCAAGGAATATGAATTTGACTTTTTTGTATTTATTTCCCACTTCCATTCTTGGCCAAGAATAAAATTCTCCTTCCCTGCACTATTAGTGCTTTTTGCTCTCGGTTCCACAGTTCTAAGAGTTAATAAGTTACCCAGACTTTAGTGTCATTGGTATCATTTCCACAATCCTGCTTTGAATGAAATATTGTTACCCTAAACTGTAATCTATGAGAAGGGACAGAAATTAAGCTTTTTCAATATGTTATTTTGTTTGCTTGCAGGACTAAGCTCCAGAATCCAAGATGGGCTTCACAAACTAGTCACACTCACAAACACGCATCTGTCTTATATTAGTGGTCACCACAGTGGTGCTGTCTGAAATCAGCATGGGCCACCACTTCTCACAAAATCAAGAAGGAAACTATGCAAACAAAACAAAATAAAACAAATGAATAAACAAACGAACAACCCCCCAAACAACAACAACAAAAAAAGACTCACAAATGGGTGAGCAATTACTGTCTCATGAAAGTGAATAGTGTGGGTCCCCAAAATGATTGACTATCACCCACAGTTCACATCTCTACATACCCTTCTGCCTGTTTTAGGTTTATTATACTATGGGAGTTATGTAAAACCTTTGTTCAACATCAACAATTAAGCATTCAATATATCTTTGCCAGTGAAGAAACCAAGGTCCAGGGAAATGAAATAAATTCCTTAATGTTATGCCACTATGGGAAATCAGAGAGAAACACTGAGTCTGGGCATTGATTTTACTGCATTTTTTCCCTAATCACCTTGGTTAATTATTTTTAAGATGTGCAGATATATATTTTATTTTTTCAAGTAACGTCTAATGTCATCATTAGTGGAATGGAAATCATTTTGGGTAACGTGTGTTTGCCTAAAAGAATTTCTGGTATTCATTTCAGTGTAAAAATATTCCTGATTAGCAAAAAAAATTTTTTTAATTTTAAAAATGTTAGCTATCTTCTTTAATTTTGGTGTACCTAACCCAATTTTTCCTAAAAAGTACATGACTGCAAAATGTGTTTTGCAGTCCACAATGGACAGCAAGGTCTATGGAGGAAAAAGTGTAGAGATTAAATCTGAATATGAGTTTTGAAATTGATGTGCTTTATTGAGAAATTTCAATGGGAATGAAAGTGTGCTGGTGAAATTATCATGTTTTTTTCTTTGCTATTAATTTATTAGAATGCAATACATAGGTAAAGCACATTTCAGACCCTCCTTGCTCTGTGCAGACCCCAGGGCTCTGTCTGCATGTTCTGTTCATAGCTGTCCCTGTCTCACTCCCTACCCTGTTCTTACATTTGATTTTGAACAGCCTCCAGCTTGTACTTGTTTTGGGAACTTGCTCTTGGGCTACTTACACCTACTGCAGCCACCTTTAAGACCCACAAAATGCAGAAGTGTCTCTGATTTTATGTTCACATAGTAGCCCCCATAGCCAGTTGGTCAAGAAGCATGAAAATTCAGCTTTTATTCTGACCATCAGGCTAATGCCCACTCTGGGAATCTTCTTAAATCTCCCTGTGTAGCTTCATTTTTCCTGTTTCTCCTACTCCCTCTCCTTTGGAGCACTTCCTCAATAACTAATTCCCTTGTCTAAAATCTTGTTATCTCTTTGGTTGTGGGCAAGCAAATTGATGGACAATTTGATTTGCTTATGTAAAATTTTCATTTTAGCCCTTATATTTACTTCCTATTGTTGCTGTAACGATTTACCACAATGTGAGTGATTTAAAGCAACACAAATTCATTTTGATGTGGTTTAAGAAGTCAAAATGCTAAATTGGCTCATTAAGCTTTGTCCTTTCTGAAGGGTCTGGCAGAGAATTTGTTTTCTGGACTTTCCTGGTACATTCCTTGGTGGGGCCCTTCCTCCATCTTCACAGTGCCTCACTCCAACTTTACTCCACCATCCTTTTTCTCTTAATCTCTCTGCTTTAAAAGGACTCTTAGGATTACATTGGGACCACCTGGATAATCCTGACTAATTTCCTCATTTCAAAATCCTTAATTAAACCACAGAATGACTTGATATGTAAGTTTCTTTTTTTTGATTGTGTTTTGTCCAATATTGATATTCAAATGAAAGCATTTATTGAGAATAGTGTTTTTATTCTTTGGTTTATATTTTATATTGCAAAAATATATCCCTTCTAGAAAATGTGACAACTATTACCTATAAAACCAAAGTGAAGGATGAAAAGCAAGAGGGCTGGTGTAGGGATTTCTTATCTTGTGGGGTGCTAGAAAGGACTAGCCAACTATATTATTCCTAAACAAAAAGGTGATCAGCATCATGAAGGTCTCAGAAGCCAATGGTCCCTACAGTCAGGTGTTAGTTGACAGCATCATTTGCATTTCTGGAGGTGATAGGCCTCGGACCCTTCTATCAGACAGCTTGTTCCAGGAGGGGTAGCTTACAACCATGGGTGAAATTTGGGAAACGTCAGGTTGTGAAATCACTATTGTAGTTAAAGCAACTATTTTACTGGCTGACATAAAAGACTTCAATATTGTCAGTGAAATCTACAAACAGTATTTCAAGAGCAATTTTCATGCTAGAGCTGCTTACCAGGTTGCTGCCTTACCCTAAGGAGCATATGTGAAGATTGAAGCAATAGCTGTCCAAGAAGCATGGCTGTAAGTGGGCACAGTGTTGTTCTCATCCCATCTTCAAATTAATATTGTGATTATTATAATGATGTTAGAAAAGTGTACGTGTAACTAAGATATTTAAAGTTATCATGGAAATACCATATCACAGAAGGATCTGACATAAATTGAGTATTAGATAATGAACTCGGTTACTCATGCTACAAATCATTATGTGTACACTTACTACTGAATGTGGGAGAAGAGGTACTCATTACATAGACAGGGAAAATAATGTGTAGGAAAGATGAATTCTTATTACTCAAACATAATAAAGACCAAACCTAATTCAATTAAATCCTATTAAATTAAAGATGTGAAATATTTGGTTCTCATGTTAGATAAATGTGATTCTGCTTTTATGTGAGTAAGATATTCTATTTTGAAGGTATAAGTAAAGAAGAAGAAAGTGGAACAAAATTTTATACAGATAATAGCTTTCTAATAGAAATAAAAGACATGAAGAGTTAAACAAATCTCAAAAATTGCTTCTTAAAATTACATTAATTAATTAATAAAATAAACTTTTCCCTATTGTTCCTAGTTTTATTCCTATAAAAGTTTTTCTTTTCCATGTAACAATTCTAGAAATATATTTTATAGGATCATTTACATAAAGATTTTCAACTTTTTTGCAGAGCATTATACAGATTGTTATCTGTTTTCCCCTTAAAGATCTACTCCATGGGGCTGGAGTGGTGGCTCAGTGGTTACTGTGCTTGCCTGGTATGTGTGAGGACAACATCACTTCATACACAACTTAATGTCAATAAAAACCAGATGAAAAACTAAATAAAATTGATTTTCTCTTTCACTGTCCCTCTATCTCTTAAAAAAAAAAAAAGATCTACTCCATATCAAAGATCTACTCCATGTCCATGCTTCTTAGTGCTATGTCCTTTTCTGTTTGATTCTATTGTATATGAAAACTTTATCTGTTGGTATACCTTTAAAAGAACTAACTCTTCAATTTAGGTCTCTTGTTTTCTGATTTATCTTTTTCTCTTTAAATGACTTGAATATATTTGGGCTGTTCATATCTGTTATTTCTTTCTTTTTTTTTTTTTTTAGAGAAAAGGGCAGTGAGAGAGACAGAGAGAGACAGAGAGAAACAATCAACTTTCATTGAGTTTTTCACATGGCTTTCATTGCTCTGACACTTAACTGTGCATGCGGGTGCTGGGGTTTGAACCCGAGCACTCTCGCATGCTGAGCAAGCCCCGTAACTGCTAAGCCACGGCTCCAGCCCTCATATCTGTTTTTTAGAACTGAATGTTTAACTGATTTTTCCTATTAAAGGACAAATTACTTCATTATCTAAAATGGGATCATTAGTTTCATGAGACTCTTTAATATTTCTTTACATTTAACAATATTTTACACAGTCCACATTATTTGTAATAGCTGCAAAATTATTATATATATGAAACTAATCCATTGTTGTTGGACATTGAGATATTGTCTGTTTTTTTTTGGTATCAGAAAAATACTGTGACAAACTTATCTATGTATTGATCTATCTATCTCTACAATTTTATTTAAATTTCCTTAGAGAAACTTGGCTAAAGTTTCCCAGGGGGGTTAGGTGTGATCCTCTCCTGTGTAGAATCAACAGATGCCCCAGGAAAGACCTGGTAAGCATCTGACATCTCTTCTCAGAAAGATGCCTCTTCCCTGAAATTTTAATTCATCTTATCTTTGCTACTTATTCTTTCAAATAGCATTCATTGAATGCCTATGTTCCAGAAACTCAGCAGGTCCTATGAGTCCAAAATATATTTTTTGCTCTTAAAAGAATTAAAGACAAGGACTTAAATCACAACAGTATAAGATAATATATGAAGAGATCCAGATGAGGCTTGGACTAGGCACAAATGAGAAATTTTCAGACACATTTCCATCCAAACCACTGTTTTTGTGAAAGTACTAATAATTGAGGCAGTTTCTGGGAGGTGGATCAGTTTGGTGCTTTTCTTCAACTCAGTACTTGTCTTTGAGAGTATTGACAGAGCAGAGCAGAGGAGAACAGTAAGGCTACTGACAAGGATGCTGTGAAAAAGAACTAATAAAAGACAAAGTGCAAAGTAAACAGTGAAGTCCTCTTTCCCAGAGCTCCAACATTTCTATAAAGAGAAGGTCTATTTTCAAAGTCTTACCTGAATCCCTGTGTCAACAAATATCTCAGAACTAATGTTTGGTACCTTTTCTACAGCTTTGAGGACAACATGCATACATGGCTGGGAATGATTGCATGGGAGACTCTGGTAGATTCTCTGTGGCAGGGCTTGTTACACGGGTGCAGCCTGGGCTTGGAATCTGAACGCATGGGCAGCCCCTTTGCCATCTAATAATGGTGTGGACTCTGACAAGTGACCCAGGAAATCCAGGTCTCTACCTCCTTTTCTTTTTTTGGTCTTAGTAATAATAGCTGTTGCCCTCGTCTTAATGGGCCATCTTAAAGTCCAGATGAAATAATGCCTTTGAAAGTGGAATTTCCTCAAAAAATAAAAAAACAAACATTTCACCAGTTCCATTTTCAGAACAGTGCCCCCTATCTGGTCCAGCCAAGGCAGCCATTACCTTAAATTGACCATTATAGTCAGGTTCATGCAGATAAGTTCCCCCTTCTTAACTGTGCTTTCTTATCACAATAAATGGAAACTGCACAAGTGATGGCTAAAATACTACCACAGTAGCTCCAGGAACTAACTCCACGTCTTGCTGTGTCTCCCTTGTTCTCACTGTGAGTGTTCCCTCAGCACTTCCTGCCCTCAGGGTTCCAGTAGGCTGTTGAGGTTCCAGCAAACTCAACTGAATTGAAATTCACAAATGAGGGGGTTAACTCTGCTCCCCAGTTTAAGAACTAATTCTGGTTGTGAGAAAGTAGAGAAGGTAAAGCAGTATTATGACACTAATTCAATCACACTGATCCATTGAGAAATGAAAGGGAACAATAGGCCTTCAGCAGATCCACCTGTGTTAGGACACAGGCTTAGATTCACATTACAACTAAAAGCATAATTGTCCCTTTTGGTTTCTTTTATTCATTGTCTTAAAAGTCTTTGACTATGCTGTCCTGACTACTGCTATTACCTACGTTTTGCCTAAGATGAGTTTTCAGAGAAGACACTCAACACCAATGAGTTCATTTCTCAGATTTTTTTAAAAAGTACTCATTAGATTTATATTTTTCAAAGAATAAGGTGTTACTTCCAAATTCTACAATCTTGTATATTCCAATGGGTTTGATTAAATTACCAAATGACCTTTGAAATTTTGAGTTCTCATGATAATTTTAGTACTTTTGAATTTTTTTTTTGCAGGGTGTTATTGTATTGCCCAGACTCTGTCCTCAAGTTCTTGCCTCAAGTGGTCCTCCTGCCTCAGCCTCCCAAGTACACATACCTGGGACTACAGATGCTTGCCACCCTATCTGAGAAGTAATTTTTAATTTCTTTTTGTCTGCTAACTTCTGATATATAAGGCCTACTTTTATATTTGTTCTACTTCTTATTACTAATTGTTTTCTGTATATTAACTCATTTAATCCTCAAAACAACTATTGTCATAGAGCTATTATTATTATTCCCCAATGTACTGATGAGACATGAAATTAAGGAGCTTCCCGAAATTTCTTTAGGAGGTTCTATAGTGCCCTGGAGCTCACTTGTTTTCTGATATGTGTCTAGATTATATTCACTATTCTGTTCATTGGTAGATATTTTGGTTCTGATTGGGAATGGATTGAATCTGCACACCAATGCAGAAAAAAAATCAATATTTTTATAATATCAGTTCTTCATTTCATGAGCATGGTTTATCTCTTCATTTATCTACCTTGTTTTCAAACATCTTCCAGTGATTTCTCTATGGTTTGTACATAGAGGACTTAAAATTATTTTATAGGGCTGGAGCAGTTATGGCACTTGGTCAGCATGCGAGAGTACATGGGTTCAAACTCCAGCACCCACATACACAACAACTAAGTGTCAGAGCAAGGAAAGCCATGTGAAAAACTCAAACAAAATGTTTCTCTCTCTCTCTCTCTCTCTCTCACTGTCCTTCTCTCTTTAAAAAAAATATTTTATAGGGCTGGAGCAGTGGCTCAGCGGTTTCGGTGCTTGCCTGGCAGGCACAAGGACTCAGGTTCAAACCCCAGCACCACGTACACAACTAAGTGTTGGAGCAACGAAGACTGTGTGAAAATCTCAAGAAAATTGTTTCTCTCTTTCTATGTCTCTCTCACTGTCCCTCTCTCTTTAAAAAAAATTATAAATCATTTTTGGATAATATTGCAATTTAATTTTAAGTATTTTCATAGGTATCTAGAAATACCTCCTATTTTTTGAGTTTTCAACTGGTAAACTTGCTGAAAACTGAGTAATTCTGACATTTTAATTTGCATTTCATAATTCTACAATCCAGTGTCTATAAATAATGTTTTCCCGTTCAAAGTGTTTGCCATTTCTACATTTCCTGCTTTACTAACAAGGAACTCTACCACGAAGCATATTAGAATTGGTGATGGGGGCTTTCTTGACTTATTGCAGATTTCAAAGCAAAGAAAGCCTTCAATGTTTCACAATTAAAATGTAAAAGAAAAATGTATTTAGAGCACCCCGTGATCAGGGGCACAACTTTTGTACACTGGTTTACCACAGTGCTTCTGCTTCTTACCAGCTGCCGCTGTTTAAAAGCCACAAACTTGGAGTGATTCCAGGAAGCCAAACACTTACTGGGCCTACTGACTAATGCATAAAAGAAATCTCTAAATGAGTGGTATACAAATAAATGCACTTATTCTGTCCTTCTTGCAGTGTTAGTTTTCAATGTGTAATCGGCACACCATCATAACGTGTCTCCTGCCTGCCACTACATTATTCAGCAATGAAATTTCCAGGCTTTCCCTCTTCTACCTGCTCAGTAACATTCTTCACTTTCTTGTATTCCTTTGCCTGGAAAATTACTAAACTCAGTTCTTTATTTCTGGTTTTTTTTTTTTTAAACTTCAGATGGAACTTTTCTATTTCAAATGATTAAGAATGCTTACCTTGAAAATGTGGTAGTATGTGCCAAAGAGACTGTGGAGCTTGAACTACTTTGTGAAAGGATGTTTGATAACAAATTCCATTTCTTTAGTATCTAGATGATTTTTTAAATTCCTGTTCTTTTCTTGAGTCATTTGAGTTTTTTTTAATTGGTTCACATTGTTTTACATAATGAAGGGATTTGTTGATTAACATTTATACTTGCATAGGTATTGACAGAACTACTTAAACCTGATCCTTGTTCAGGAGCCCCCCTCTTTCCTCACACCCCAATATTGTGACTCCTCTGTAGTTCCCCCAAGTTACCGATATAAATAGCCATATACATGCAATTTAAAACTTGAAGTTACTAGATTTACTTGCCTGTCTGGGTACATATGGGGGTCTCATGAGAATCAACTCTATTCTACAGTATTGAACACCCTCTCTTTTCCTCCCTCATTTTCTCCTCTCCATCCCATTCATAGCTATAGTCCCCACAGCTTATGTTACTTCAGATTTAGTGGGTCTATTAAATAAACTTGACTAACTTTCATTGTATCTTAGGTTTTATTCTAGCTTCCACATATAAGAGAAAACATTTGACCCTTAAGCCTTTCGGTTTGGTTTGTTTCACCCAGCAATAGTTTTAATATTTATTCATCACAGCTAAAATGGTGAAGTATTGGCATAGGGTCATACACAGTGAAACCAACTAAGTCCTGGACACACCTGGGAGTTTAAGGAATTTGTATTCATTAAATAATAAACTGTCATTCAGTTGTTTTTCAGGAAGTACCTCTAAAATCAGCTCAAAATTTGCTTTCAAGATCAGATTTGAGCAAAAGGAGCCCATTCGCCTGTTTGATGATATTTAATGTCACAAACTCAAAATTCCTTGTGCAGAACATAATAATTCTCTTTGAAAAGGAACATACACCTGGTGATGAAGCATGACCATTAACATGTGTGCAAAAGAAACCTAAAAATTCTCCTTTGCACTGTCAAATCATCAAGCAGCTTTGCCCCTCCCTTCCCATGAATTTTCTTGTTATCAAATGGTGACAGAGACAAATTTGAGCTTATCTCTTTTCTCTTTGATGCTCAGTCCTTAGCAAGCTCTTTCTTTGTGAAAAAACCTAGTGCTATAGTACTGGCTTCTATGAACATGGGGCAGAAAGTTCTTGTTTGGTTTCAATACTATGTGTGCAACAAATGTTTAATATTTGCAAAATCAAAACCGAAGACATTCTAACATGAAAAGTTGAAGAAGATAAGGAAAAATCATCAAAGAAGACTAAGGAGAATGAAAAAGTGATAAAAGTAGAGAAACAAGCAAGTATGATATTCTAGAAGCCAAGGAGAAAGAATCTATCATTGAGAAAAGGCACAATTAATTGCATCATATTGAACTATGATGAAGACCATGAATTGACCTAGGGTCAGCAAGCAACACATTGGGCACTTTGACAAGATCAGTGTTTACAGAATGGTTAGTGAGTGCAAGATGAATAGGTGAGTGGAACTGTGCCATTACATGAATTAAAACATTACATTGTACTCTGTAAGTATGCAGATTTATGTGTCAGTCAAACATAAAAATTAGAAGAAAAGAACAGAAAAGTCAAGGAATATTCCCATAAAGAGAAATAGAAAAATCAAGAGCTGTTTCTCTGAAAATGAAGAAACTAAAACTTTTGCATCCTGATGTGACTCCAGGAGAGTTGAAAAAAGTCACAGTTCTGAAAATAGAAGAGGAAATTGCCAGAGAAGTCCTTTGAATGGGAAGAAGAGAGATAATGTTTGAGCCATCTAATAATTAAATTTGATCTCTCTTCCTGCTAGTAGGAATGAAGGAAAATTGGACACAGATTCCGGGGTGAAAGTTTGTCAAGAGTTTCTCTCAGTTGCTTTTGTTCTGTCAGAGAAATGAAATTGAAGACGTTGCTTGAGAGTAAGCATGGGATCAGGGTGTACCTAGAATTCAAAGAACAAGAATACTTCATGGAAGAGTTGTTCCAGAGAGTGGAAGGATGAATTGATTAGAAAAGGTGGTAAGATTGCAAGGCATCTTGAAAGAGCTGTTGCAGGTTCATGGTCAGGAAATTGAAATACTACTATCCCTGAGGCTTTGTGTTTCTGTAGGTGAGGAGTAGGTGAACAGTTGATATAACTTAAATTGAGACTTTGCCAAGTAAGAGTGAAAAAATCAGGGTTCACTGGGTTGGACCAACTATCAATAAATAAAGAATGCTCAGTTCTTTTTCTCCATTAATACTTGATATCTTTAATTTTCTATGAGCTCATTGTAATTTTCTTTATTTTCACTTCTGCTTTTTTTTCAGTGCATTTGACTATCCTTCAATTGCTAATCATTTTGTTGCATTTGTTTTAGAAAATGTATCTTGAAAAGAGAACAAAAAAGATGGTGATGCACTGTCTTATTCTCCGGTGTTATTTTGAGATCTTAAATGTTCCCCAAAGGCACATGCATGGAAGGCTTGGTCCTCATCCCATGGTGCCATTGGAAGGTAATGGAAGTTTAGAGTTGTGTGATGGGTGGAAGGGGCAGGTGGAGGATTTTAGGTCATTGGAGTCATGCCCCTGAAATGCATTGTGGGACCCTGGTCTCTTCTTTCCTTTATCTCACTTGATCTTGAGGTGATCAGGCTTCCTCTGTCACACACTTGTGCCATGATGTGCTATGCCACCACAGGGGCCAATCAGGCACTGACTGAAACCTCCAAAACTATGAACCAAAATAAACCTCTTTTCCTCACAAGTTGACTATCTCAGGTATTTATTACAGTAATGGAAAGACCAGCAGTTTCTTTGATGTTTTCATTTCCTGTTTTGTGCTAACTTGCTCAAGTTTCCATGTTTCTCACAATTGGTTTCAAAATTATAACTCCAATATTTATCCTCTGATGGCTTCAAAACATACTTGATACTTTGTCTTCAATGATATTAAAAATAAAGAGTTATCACAACTCTTCCTAAAGTAATGTGAAAATTTATTACTTTAGTTGTATTATTTCCTTCCTCTCTACAGGTATTGTGTTATATTAAATTTTACTGATATGGGATTTTTTTGTATCAGGTGTTTACTATTACATTTTGATATTCTACATAATCAAGATCATTTTTAACTAATTTTAAAGTTATTTATTACTTTAAAAATAATTCATTTCTTACATCCTTGAGCTATTTGCTGGTTATACAGAGTTCCTAAACTTTGATGTACATACAAGTCACCTGGGGTCTGGTGAAAACTCAGGTACAGATGTAATTGTCTGGACCAGGCTTAAGATATTCTTCCTTAAATAAAAGTACTCCAAATAGCTAAGGGTTTTCTAGTGTCACAGAATTTCCCTCACAAGATTATTTTGTTGTTTTTTAGAAAGATGTGTTTCTTTAAAATTTTGTTATAATCATTTTAGTTCTCTTTTAGCTTATTTACATAAATTCATTAAAATCTTATTTTATCTATTTTTAATTCTAAAACCTCAGGATTATATAGCTACAAACTATTAACTATCTGGTGTAAATAATAAAATGTTGTAACTTATGTATTTACCTCTTAAATAAATAAATGTCATAAAAAAGTTAAAAAATTAATCTTAGATCTCAAATCTTCCCATCTGCAGATCAAGCAGTATCAATAGAACATAAGTGATTAGAAATGGGAAAAATAATTTTGAACATGATATATATGTACATACATGATTATATGTATGATTGTGGTTCTGATGCTGCATCTAGATAAAGACTTAAACACTGAAGTTATCAACCTAAAGTTTATGTTTTGAGAAATAAAAACAAGTGGGATTTTAAAAAACATGACCCTCCCACTGGAGGTCTATTAAGAAAAATCATCAATAGCTACAAAATTCCAATTTTCACAATATATGTTATTAGCAAACCTTATTTGACAGACATCTACAAAGACCGATACATACTACTTCAATTCAGAAACTCTTCTGTAGCTCTTTCAGACTGTTCAGCCCTGGGCTGATGTTGTATAGAGGGTTTAGATTTAGTGTCTCTGAGAAGCTGTACTTTTATCATATCATACAAAATCCAAGAGACCATCATATATATCTATGCTCACTTGCTGTCACTTGCTGTCATAGTCCATTCTGCATCTTGCCTCTCCAGGGCACACCTGCCCCTAGTAGAATGGTTTGGTCATTTTCCACATGATCTGTTTTCATCGTTTCTCAGTAGCTGCAATGGTGTTGGATTCTCTTAAATCTAATACATGCAAAAGGATTCGTATAAAATTGTCATAACCCCATTATTGGCCTAAGAATGGTGGTTTAGGAATGGGTATGGAATCATTTCTGTCCAAGAAGATATGCAATGAAGTCTTATTTCCATGACTGGCAGTGATTGCGGGAGGAGAAGCAGACAATGTGTTTCAAGACTGAGTAAAGCAGTCAGGAGAACCTTATGGGCCTATGGTGAAGTTCTTGCCAACTTCACTGAAACCTCTCACTATAAGAGAGAGTGCGTGTCTCTATTATTTAAACCAGGTTGAATTGAGAATTTTTGTTAACTAGAGTAAAATGTGTCCTAATATATTCAGAAAAAGTTTTGATTGAATATGTTGATTATTATATTCACTGAGGTTTTTTTTGCTTATAAATACCTTCTTATATATAAACCTTCAGATTGTTACATGAGATTAGGCCTTATAAACACTCTTAATTCATGCATCTCCATTTAATCCACTTTCCAATTACTTCCTGATAATTTTATTATAGTACACTTAATTTTAAGAATTGCTCACATTTGCCATTATGGCTTGCTCATATAATTGTCAATTTCACACTTTCATTGTATATCTGGACTTTGGTCTAAATAGTGCCTATACAATATAACATGAGAACTGTACATGTAGGTTTAAATCTCACAGTAGTTTCATTTACAAAGTTTTAGAAGAAACAGGAAAAATTATTTTAGTATTGTGCTTTCTTTAAATCAAGATACACAAAATATTTTCATTTTATCATGTAATCATTGCTTAAAAATAATTAATAAGATATTTCATATTACTTTTTGCTATTATAAATTATCTTACTGTCTTAAGACATTTGTATTTTATACTGTAAAGCATCTGGATTTATACTGTCCACATTTTAAGTGATTAATAGCCAGCTGTGGCCAGTAGCTACCGTATGGGACAGCACTGTTTTAAGTGCTATAACACCTACTTGATGTAAACAAATGCCATTAGAGTTAGTCTATGCCTAAATGGAGAATTTCTGGTGCCTCCAGCTGTGGAGCTGTTTGCAGCAAGAAGAGAATTTAGGCCTAAATAATACATGGTGGGGCACACACTTTTCCATTCCATACCATTAAAATTCAGTGGATGGGAAGTAATAGGTTCATATAATGTGGACATTGATGTATGCTGCCCACCTGGGCTGCTGAAATAGGGCAGATAATTCATAATTTCAAGGAATGGAAGTTAATGTCTTATTTTCTTATAAACCAAGGAGGAAGAAAAACATACACATACTTCATTGCTAACAAAATAAGAACAAAACAAACTGTAAGGGAGCTATTCACTAAGTTCTGTCTTGAGCACAGATATGTATAGAGACACATGCAATTGAATTAGCCTATTCATGTGGCATATTAGTTGTCATCTTCTCATGCAATATTGAGATTTCAAATAGGAAGCCCTTGACTGTGCCTTCTTCTCATTATGATCTTGGACAGAGAATAAATTGAGCCCTAAGGTGCATTAATTTTACTCTTATGCTTTATTTTTTGAAAGTTTAACTTAACATTTAAATTACACTATAATAATCATTTAAATATTAGTAATATTTAAATATTAATAATCAAATGTTTACTTAGAATGGAAAGATAGGTTCAAGTACTGTTGGCTCTTTTATCTACCATGGCTTTGATGGAAGTGAGCTTCTAGCATCTGTCACAAATTCTCAGAGAGCCATTAAATCTCTCTGCCTTCTTCACAAATTTGTTTCCTGCAAGGTTCCTGGGAGCAGAGAGATCTTTAGTTTGAATGAATTCACCAATACATTCCTATGAACTGTTCCCATATTTTCATCAGAGATGACATTTAGATAGGAAATAATCTTTCTTTTTAATGTCTACAGTTACTTAAGATAGATTTTTCTTTAAAGTAGACTAGATACTTCTCTATCTTCATCTATTTTCAATCCCTTTTCACAAAAATCTAAGCAATATTCCCGTTTTAGGAATCATGGGTATCTTTTACTCTAGGCAGATTATGCTAATGTCTTCTTTGCAGAAGTGCTTTCCACACACTGTGGGGAAGTTAACAGTTTTAGAAATCTCCCTTGCTAAAGAATAGACAAAATTTTAGGGTTGAATTTCACTTTAAAAAATTATTGTTACTAATATTTGCGTAATATTGAGCAATTTATAAAGCATGCTCAACTGTAGTGTATATATATAATTTTTCTCTTTAAAGTAACTTGGTAAATTATGTACTGCACTGAGGAGTTCAAAGAGGGCTACAGAGGCCAGACTGAGCGTTGATTATGAGTAAGTGAATGTTCAGTGTCAACAGGTCCATCCTCTAGTCAGATCACCTTATGCTGATTCTGGCCTTTTCCCCACAACTCCATGACTTCTGTTTGTATCATGACCAAAAAGAGCTTCTTTGGGCTTTAAAAGAGGTACATATTGGACTTTCACTGTCTACCCATACTCATGGTTTAACAACTCTGGGCAGTAAAGGAGAATTTAGGGAGCTGGATGGAGGAGAAAAATTTCAAATATTCCCAGAGCAGCAGACAAGCTCCAAGGTTTTCCAGACTTTCACAAAAGATTTCTTAAGCAAAGACTTTCTTGAAGAAGCCTCTACATTTAGAAAGGACCTAATCATTACTTCACATCAACATATGCTTCATAGTCACAATCTTTCATTCATGTCTTGTTTAATCATTTAGGAATTATTCTGCCTCCCTCAGAAAGGTCTCTGTGGTAGGAATACATACATAAGGCTCCTCATGCTTAGTGCACAGTTATACCCTAAATATAAGCAGCTAAATGAGAATTTTTTTGGTACCAAGGATTGAACCCAGCACCACTTACACACTGAGCCATGTCCCTAGCACTTTTCATTTTTTATTTTGCGACAGAGACTTCCTAAGTTGCTTAGGTCTTGTTAAGAAGCTGAGGCTGGCCTTGAACTTACAACCCTCCTAACTCATCCTCCTGAGCTGCTGAGACTATAGGCATGTGCACCACACTTGGCAGACGCTAAGACTCTCAAGGGTGAGATTCACACACTCTGAGACTGCTGATGAGACTATAGGCACGTTTACCACACTTGGCAGACCCTAAGACTCTCAAGGGTGAGAGTCACACACTCTTTCTGCCCTGATTCACCTATTGGAGATGCTTGTGGGAAGCTCTGTGCTTGCAACTTTTCTATTCTCCAAGTTTCTTCTTTCTTATTTCAGTGCACTGTGCTCATGAGACTTCATGAAACACCTCTGATTAAGGACACCTAAATCACAAGATCGGAATCTGTCAAGCAGCCACAGATTGATTTTCTTGCTACTAGAGCAGAAAAAAGTACATTTTTTCTCTTTCCCATATAGCTTTTGCAGTAGAGCTGTGCAGGTTATAAATTATTGGCAAATTCAAACTACCAGTGATGACTTTGGGTGATACACAGACTCTAGGTGTGTTGTATATAATCTTCCAAAGATGCAAATTAAAAGCATATTTGCTTTATCCTTCTGCTCTGATATTTCATCATCCCATGCCATTACAACCCTCTGATAGAAAACCACAGGAATAGTAAGAAGAGAAAATGTAAGATTTGGAAATTCTTGCCAACTTAATTTAACATGCACTCCATACAGAGAGCATGGAGAAGACACCTACTCAGGGCAGTCACAAAATTAGCCAGACAGAATGAGTTGATTTGAGAATCCTGTCATCCTCATCCAGCCTGTGGCTCAGGCTCTCACTGGAATTAGAAGGAAAGGAAAAGCCATTTCCAGCTATTTATGAGGCAATATTTATAAGAAACTATCCAGTTGAATACCGGCGCCAAAGGAGGAAACCAATCTTTCAACTCTCCATGTTTCTTAGTTTAGTCCTTTCTGTCCTCTTGGGATATTCTGCTAGGCTTTTGTCACCACTTCTACTGTTTCAGGAAAGTGCCCAGGAAAAAAAATGGTGTGCAATTTCCTCCAGCACCGTGTTTCTTCATCCACAGGGAAGAAAGAGTCACAACACATTGGTGGATGCTGGAGAAAATGTTCCTTTCTGTGTGTGATGTCCTCTCCTATTTACTCTCCCAACTTGCCTGACTACAGACAACAGGCTTCTACAGAAAATTTCTCTTTTCTTCCTCTAAATTATTTCAAAGAAACCAAAGTGGTCATAGTCCTTAAGGAAGCTGGTTGAGTGAGTGTCTGCTCTGGATATTCGACGAATATCCCACTAACCCTACATACCCATCCTACTATTGGCTTTAGGGAAGGTGAAGGAAGTATCTAAGTGGCCCCATGCTAAATTTCATGTTCTAGGTTAACTTTATCATTGACAGAGATGATATTTTTATTCTCCTCTGACTGTGGTTTATTCCTCTACTTTTGAACACGAAGGAAGAAGAATTGTTTCAAATGTATTGATCCAATGTCTCACTGCTGTCAGATTAGGAAGAACAAGAGGTTAAGCCTTCTAAAAGGTCACCAAGTCCAGAAATCAGTTTTGCTAAGGTGACAAGAGCTTCTCAGGACCTGAGAATTGGCTGTCATTAAGCAAATAGTTCACAGTGCTACACATTCACAACACTATACATTCACACTGTGTAGCAGTGTGAATCTATGAATTAGCAGGGAGAGTGGCATTTCCAGGCATCTCACTCTCTGGGATACACATCCTTTTCAAATGGGGATATATAAATGGCTTTTCAACTGGAAACCAAGAAGATAGACTGGGGGGAAAAATCTGGGTACTGGATGATCCTAATGGCCCACATCAGTACTTTTGCCATCTTTTCACAGACTCTCCTGCACATGGATTATCTCCATGTGAAAATGCTGGAGACAACTGACAGGTTCTTCGTGGGGATTGCCTTTGCTCTGTGCCCATGCTAGTGAATTTTCTCCTACTCCTTTATCTCCTTTGACATCTCCTCAGGGGCAGAGGTTAAGGGCATGGATTCTAGGGAAAGACAAAAATCTGGATGTATACCCCAGATGCAATACTAGTTGTGCAAACATTGGATGTGAGCCTCATAAGAATTTCATTTGCTTACTTGAAAAATAAAAATGACAATAACACCTACCTAATAGATGTGAAATAAAGGAAATGGACCTTATGCATATAAAGCCCAGTTTTTGTTCAAAGTAAGTGAAAAGTAATTATAAACAACTGATCCTTGAGCTTTTGGAGTAGACCTACAAAGAACTTCAGTGTAGGTATCATTTAAGGATGAATCTTGAGGGAAAATAAAAACCTCACTTTTCCTTTGCAAGGCAGGAATAAGAAGCTTAACCACTTGCAGAGATATGATGCAAACTCCCTGCACTTAAAAACAAACAATTACTATTTTGTAATGAATGGGTTCTATATTATATGCCTAAAAATAGGTGAGGTTAACAGCACAGGTTTGGGGATTAGACAAGGATACAAGGATATAAATTCCAGGTCATCTGCTTAATAACCACAAGCCTGTCTTTCTTCATGGTTAGAGGAAACAAGTTTAACTATGTCAAAAATTTCCTTACGATGATAAATAAAAGGTGCTTTACACAATTGCCTGGTATGTGGTTGACCATTACTACACATCAGTCAGCCTCATGCCTTCAGGAGCTACCATGGGTACCATAAGCATCTTAGTAATACCAGCTCCATCTCCCAATCACCCTTCCATCCACTCATTCCTTACCCTTAGATTCTTCATTCCTTCCATTCTTTCATGTTCCCATTCTTCCATCAGTCCACCCATCCATACTTGAATCCTCTCAGCAGTGCATTCCTTCATCATTCACATGTCCTTCTCTCACCCTACCATATTCCCATGCCTCTATCTTTGTGTCATTCTGTCCTTCCATTATTCTTTCCATGCTTTTCAGGATTCTTGACTGGCCCTAAACTGGGACTTAGTACTAAGGTACTGAAGCCACACATATCTTCAAGGTCACTTCACTTAACATAGTCATAAAAGCCAATTTCAAAATCTTAATTTAAAACATACATCAAGCTTACAAGTCATATCTAATGGACATTTTTAGTTTTTAACATGATAGGATTTTAATTACATTCATTATATGCCATATTATTTTTTTATTTTATAATTTTCAAGATATGTTCTATAATATGAATATCCCTTGGATCTCAAATTGACTTTTGTATATAAATCTCTATCAGAAGATAAATCTGAGACTCAGGGACTTGTATGAGATTCTGTGGCCAACATGTTGTACAGCCTGGAGTAGAACCTGGTAATTGGAAGGGTTGAGTGTTACCCATGTAAACAAGGAGCAGTGGGTGAGGGGGCTGAGAAAGGACATATATTGATATAATCCACCACAGGTCAAAATAGAGCAAAGCTTTCTGTAGCTCCAGACATGTCTCCTTCCAGAGAGCCTCGATAGTCTGTAAGTTTCAGAGCAATAACCTAATTTGATGGTGAGTATTACATGTAAGCTTCCTTAGAACATGGAATGCACAGATATTTGGTTATTATAAGGCAATATTCATAAGAAAGTGTCCAATGGAACATTAGAGCTAATGGAGGAGACTAGCCTTCCGTCTGTTCATGTTTCTTAGTTTAAATCTTTGTCCTCTTGGGATATTCTGCTAGGCTTTTGCAACCATTTTTACCTTCTCAGTAAATTGCTAAGGATGTAAAGGGTGTGCATTTTCCTCCAGCCCCTCATTTCTTCCTCCACAAGGGAGAAAGGAATGAACATTATTTCTAGGTATGTCTATGAAGGTTTTTCTGAATAAGATTAAAGATTGAATCTGAGTAAAGTCAGTTGCCCTCCTAAATGTGGGTGAACTCATTAAATACACTGAAGAACTGAAAAGAAGAAAAGATTAAAGAAGAATTCTCTTTACCTACCTGACTCTCTTCAATAGGACATCAGACTGCCCTTAGTCTTGAACTTGGAGTAGAATATACACGATCATCTCTCTTGGTTTTGGATCTTTGGACTCAGACTGGAACTGCACCATTGGTTTTCTTAGGTCACCAACTTGCTGGCTGCTTTCAGAGGGCTTCTCAGCCACAAAATTGTGTGATCCAACCCAACTCCTTATAAAGAATGTCTCCTCCTCTCTTCCTGTGTGTCTGTGTATTTCCCTCCACTTCTATGGTGAAACCAGACTAACACACCTGTGACACTTTCTCCTATTATCTTTCTTTAACTTTTTCATTATGGAGTTGAGTTATTGTACAATCATAAATGCATATAAAGTACCAATATGATATTCATTTGCTCCAAACCAAAGTTACCCCCATATTGCCTAGACTCTAGTGTCTTGATTCTTCTGTATTTCACCCCTACAACCAACATAATTGTTTACATTGTGAATTTTTCAGAATTAAATGATTGCACAAATATTATTTGACTTCCGAGAGAGGGTAAAGAGTATGCTACATTGTTGATTGTCTCCTTAGATCCCTCCAGATCCTCCCTCCCTCTCCACTCACACCACCTTTCCTCTCCTCCCTCCTCTACAAATCTCTATGGTTCCCATAGATTATGTGTTGTTACACCTATGCTGGGTTTAGTACATGAGTTTGACAATCTTTCACTCAAGCCTGGATTTTACTCTAGCCTCCACAAATGAGGGAAAACAATCACACCTGGATTCTCTGGGTTTGGCTAACTTTGCTCAAATGATTTCTTCCATTGCTATCCTGTTATGTTCGAAGGCCGCAATATTGTTGTTTCTAATAGTGGAATATGATTCCATATATAGCAGAGCTTTTGGATCCATTCATCCAGTGAGGGGAGTCTGGACTGTTTCCATAATTTAACTATTGCAAATTGAGCTCCTGTGAACAGAGATTTTGCTATGTCACTATAATGTGCTAATTCTAACTCCTCTGGGAAAATATCTAGAAGATGGATAGCTCGTTTGTACAGTGGATCCAACCCTAATTTTTTGAGGAGTCTCCAAATTGCTTTCTAGAGTGTCTGTAGCAGTCTGCAGTGTACTATTGTTCCTCTCTCCTCCCCACAACCCTTCCAGCATCTGTTATTGTTTACATTCTTCATCTGTGCCAATCTGACTGGAGTGAGGTGAAATCCTCATGTATTTTTTTTTAAGAGAGAGGGACAGTGAGAGAGAGAGAGAGAGAATCGATTTTTATTTTAGTTTTTCATGTTGCCTTCACTGCTCTAAAACTCTTGTGTACATGATGCTGGAGTTTGAACTCATGTACTTGCACATGCTAGGCAAGCGCCATAACCACCAAGCCGCTGCTGCAGCCCTCATCATGTAGTTTTGGTTTTTATTTCTGTTACTAGTGATTTAAAACACTTTCTCGTGTATTCATTGGCTTGCTTGATTTCCTCTGTTGATAAGTTTCTTTTTAGCTCTCGGGCCCATTTATTGACTGGATTGTTTGTGTTTTTCATATCCAGTTTTTTGAGTTCTTTGTAAATTTTGGATATCAGTCCCCTGTTGGAAAACTCACAGGCTGTGATTATCTCCCATTCTGTAGATTCCTATTTGACAATTATGATCAATTCCTTGAATGAGCAAAACCTTTTTAGTTTAATGTCATCCCACTCACTGATTCTGGACTTTAATTCTTTCACTTTAGGAGTCTTATTGAGAAAGTCATTGCCTTCTCCCAAGTGCTAGAGTGTTGGTCTTAATTTTTCTTCTAGCCTTTGTATAGTAGTGCATTTAATACATTGGTCCATTTTAATTTGAGTTTGGTGCAAGGTGAGAAATAAGGTTCTAATTTCAACTTTCTGCAACTGATTGTCCAGTTTGTCCAGCACCATTTGTTGAATAGTTGTGTTTCCTTCCTGTTATATTTTGACCCCCCTTAGTTAAAGATCAGATTTTTAAAGGTTTGTGGTCTTGTCTCAGAGTCTTCTATTTCATTGGTCTTCATTCCTATTTTGATACCAGTACCATGCTGTTTTGTTACAACAGCTCAATAGCATAATTTTTAATCTGGTATTGTGAATCCACCATTTTGTCTTTCTTGCTTAGTAATGTTTTGGCTTTCTTGTAATGTTCTGGGTTTCTTGTTGCTCCCAATGAATCTGAGAATTGCTTTCTTCTATATCTGTAAAGAATGACATTGGTATCTTGATGGAGATTGCTTTGAATCTGTATAGAACTTTTAGCAGAATGGTCATTTTAATTATATTAAGTCTGCGTAACCAAGAACATGGAACACCTTTCCATCTTTTCAAATCTTCTTCAATTTCTATCTTCAATGTTTGATATTTTTCTTTGTAGAGGTTTATTACTTCCCTCTTTAGATTAATTCTCAAGTATTTTTGAGGATATTGAAAATAGGACCAATTTCCTGATTTCTGCTTCTTTCCTATTATTCTTAGCATATAGGAAAGCTATTGATTTATGGGTGTTGATCTTGTAGCCTGTCACTTTGCTATATTAGTATATAAGCTCAAGCAATATTCTGGTGGAGATTTTGGATCTTCCAAATAAAGCATAATGACATCAGCAAACAGGAATAGTTTGACTTCCTCTCTTCCTGTTCTTATCCATTTGATTTCCTTTTCTGGTCTCATTGATCCAGCTAGGGTCTCGATGATGATATTGAATAAAAGTAGTAAGAGTGGGCAGCCCTGTTGTGTTCTGGAGTTTAGAGGAAATGCTTTCAGTTTTTCTCTGCTTAGTATTATAGTGGTGGAGATTAGATTGTTTTTCCTTTTGTTGGAATTTGAAGTGTATCATAAGCTTATTTGTTTGCAATCTCTCTCATTTTTAATATAGGCACTCAGTGCTATATATTTTCCCCTTAGGAATGCTTTCATGCTTTCCCAGATGTTTCAGTATATTGTGTCTTCATTCTCATTCTCTTCCAAGAATTTCTTGATTTCTACTCTCACTTCTTTTTGGATCCATTCTTCATTTAATAGGGTATTATTCAATATCTATGTATGTTTGTTTTCTGTTATAATTTTTGCTATTAATTGCTAGGATCATGCATCATGGTGTGAGAAGATACATGGAATAGTATCTACTTTTGTATATTTGCTGAGATTTTCTTTGTGAACTAGAATGTGATCTGTTTGGTGAAGGATCCATGCACAGTTGAGAAGTTATATTCAGCCAATTTGAAGTGGATTATTCTATAGATGTCTATTATGTCCATTTGATTTATGGAGTTGTTTAGGCTGGAGATCTCTTTTTTGTTTTTTTTAGTTTATAATCTGTTTCTTAGTGATAGAGGAATTTTAAAGCGTCCTAGTATTATTGTTTTGAGGTCCTCAAGTGATTCTATGACATGGAATAATATATCCATGTAGGTGGGAGCTTTGGTGTCAGAGAGTATATATTTACTAAGGTTACATTTTTCTGATGTTTTGTACTCTTTACTAGGATGTAGTGGCCTCCTTTATCTCTTCTGATTAGTTTATGGTTGAAATTTACTTTGTAGGATTTAAATACTGCAACACCAGCTTTCTTTCTTGGGCCTTAAGCCTAGTAGATTTTTTCCTGTCCTATCACCCTTAATCCATGGATATCATTGGCTGTAAGGTGGGTCTTTTGTAAGTAGTGTATTGTTGGATTTTTAGTTTATGATTTGATCTGCTAATCTGTGTCATTTCTTTGGTACACTGAGTCCTTTTATATTCAGTGTTAGAATAGTTATGTGGTTGCCTTTCATAGTCATTGTGTTTTATTAGTAAATTTTGTGCTTTCTTAGTTGACCATTGATAACATGTAGCTTTCTTTTTTTTTTAATTTTTTATTTTTGAACAATCTTACAAGATTTTAACAAAATAATATAAAATGTGTATAAAATGTGAATATATTCTGGATATTGCAATTATCCCCAGGAGTGCCCCCCTATTACCCTCCCTTATCCCTCCCTTCCCCTTCCCACTATATCGCTAAAAAAAGTATTAGATTTTAAAGCATTACATCTTATCTGGATTTAACTCATGTTACTAGACCAACTTTCTCATTGTCTAGGGTCTAGACCCCACCTCCACAGATGAGTGGAGACAATCGACCCTTAGATCTCTGGGTTAAGTTGATTTTACTCAACATGATCTCTTCCATAGCCATCCATTTACCTTCGAAGGCTGTAATATCATTGTTTCTACTTGCTGTGAATTATTCCATGGTATCAATGTACCACAGTTTTTGGATCCATTCTTCCAATGAGGGACATCGGGGTTGTTTCCATAGCCTAGCAATAGTAAATTGTGCTGCTATGAACATCGATATTGCTGTGTCACTGTAATGTGCTGATTCTAAGTCCCCTGGAAAGATACCCAGGAGTGGAATAGCAGGGTCGTATGGTGGAGTCATCCCTAATTTCTTAAGGATTCTCCATACTGCTTTCCAGAGGGGCTGTACC
>PVKS010013407.1:15924-51032 GCA_004027875.1 Aplodontia rufa | reverse complement strand
TTTTTTTTTTAATTATGTAAACCCAAACCCCAAAGGTGCAGCCAGGGACAGGCATTTTGAAAAGAGAAAATAGTTTGTATAAAAGCACGTAGAACTGAAAATTCCTAATGGATTTGAGGAGTCAGAATTGCTTTAAGAAGAAATATGCCAAAGAGGATAACTAGGAAAGATTTAAGGTTGACTCATGAAAGAATTTATATACGACATGCCTAAGAGTTAGACTTCACTCTCGGATTTTATTGTTCCTACAGTCCAGATACATCCAGGGGATGCAGGAACCTTCCAAGAGATTCAGAAAGCCAAAACTATATGCAAATAATACTAAAATATTATTAGTATTATTATTAATTTACTCTTGCTATCATGAGGATATTAGGGGAATTTTCCAGGAGCTACACAATTGCAGAAGATTGAATGCAGAAGCAGATACATCTCAGCTTCTTTCTCAGCAGAGTGTCTTCTTTTAAGCAGGTCGCTAAAGGTGTAATGCAATGCCACATGCCTCTCTAGGAATGTTTTTTTCCTGGATTAGGTATCTTTCTTAAAATGCTATTTGTTTTAACAGGTAATAAATTATAAATTTTATTTGTATTTCCATACATTAATATAAAAACATTCATCATGAATTAAATATTAACAAATATAACCCACAAGTGCAAAACTCTTTTGTTAAAATGTTGAAGAGTTAAAAAGTTTGAGGATGGCTGTGATAGGCAGGGGAGCTTCATAGAATTAGTACAATTCGTATTCAATACGTAATTCTTCCGAAGTTGTAAAGACTAGCCATGCCTAGTGTTGGCAGTGATGTGGAAAGTGAATGTTTTGTTCCACTGTAGGACTAGGAATCCATAGTCTTTAAGAAGGGTCTTCAGGGGGTTGGGAGCAGTGGCTTAGCGGTTACCACGCATGCTGGGCATGCACAGGTTCAAACCCCAGCACCATGCACACAATGAAGTGTTGAGAAATGAAAACTAAATAAAATTGATTCTCTCTCTCTCTCTCTCTTAAAAGAAGAAGAGTCTTCAGTAATGTGTACCAAGGAATTGTAAGTGCATACTCTTTGACTTAAAGATTGCACATCTAGAAATTATCCTAAGGAAATAGCTGAAAAGATGTTAAAGATATAAATATTATATATGAACACCTATTGTAGTCGTTTTTATAATACTTAAAAAATTAGAAAACAACCTAAATACCCATGTTTTCAGTTTTTTTGAGTGTGGGAATCATTCTACTCCTGAGTCACACTGTGACTTGTTAGTTTTGATTATCATAAGATGGAGTGTTCAGTGATTCAAGAAACAGTGATCAAAGGATCCATGTGCCTTTTATTCTTTATGAAATTCAGTATTAAATAATATTCAAAACTTATCCACTCTATCTTTAGCCATTTGCCTCAAGGTGAGAGAATTTAAAATTCAAAGGGCCCAGACTCCCAGAGCTGGTATTGCTTCCCCAAGGACCCAGGAGGCAGCAGGAATAGAGAAATTATTGATGGTCACACACAGCAACGACTTTGCAGATATGACTGGGCTACCCTTCCTGGACAAAATTGTAAATCTACAATAAAACCCTATTACATCTTCCTATTGCCATATTTGGGATATAAAAATAAGAGTTTTCCACAAAACTTCTTATGAAGACATATATTGAAATCGAAAGGTAACATTGTGTGTAAGCTAATAGAGTCTAATCAAAAGATTCACAGATGTGACTCATTGCAAATGTGTAGATTTCTCAAGGTGTAATAGCACAGTGACTCTTGACAATATTAGATTTGTTCCCCCCCCCAAAAAAATTACATAGTTGGCACCAGAATTTTCAGTTCCACTTGGAATTCTCCCAAAAATCCCCAACAATAATCCAGTAATAGAGGACTGGTAAAATTGTGAATGAATACTGTAGACTCCTAGTATCCTCATGAATGAGGATATAGATGTGATTTTTTCAGACATAGGAAGAAGTCTGTAGTATGGTGTTGAATGTAGAAAAACTGCTTATAACAAGAAGAACTTGCCTGTCTAATGATTATGCTGGTCTGTCACATTAGACCTTGCGGAGTGCAGACACTGTGCCAATGTCCAGTGTTGGGACTGCATCACTTCCAAACATTGAGCTAGAAGGGCAGTCAACACTGTGCAATGAGGCCTCACAGGAAAGCAAGGAGCTGTGGTCCTCGTGGAATTCATGGAGCCTGAGCCAGGTTTATCACAGCCGTGCTGGTCCCTCTCACGTTCTTAGCAGAATTCAGTTTCTACCCTCCCTGGCACCTGGCACTTTCCATCTTCCTTAGCTATGTGTCTTCCAATACTTGTTCTTTCCCCAACTGCATTGGTCTCATTTCATCTTTCTAATTTAAGTTCTTCAGAGAAAATCTGATCAAGCAAGTTTATATATATATATATATATTTTTTTTTTATTGAACAATGCCTCTCGAAGACCGCTGTACATCCTGCCAGTGGGTTGTCTTTGGTCAACTGCTTTACCAACACCCATCAGTCATGGTTAAAGAAGCAGGGTTATATGGTGTAGCAAATAGGTACCTACATAGAAGGAGGCACTTGGAGCTCCTTTCCTCAGCAAGGGGATGAGGATGCAGCACCTTACAAGAAGGACATGGGCGTGGTATAGTATGATGAGCTTTGCCCTGTTTATTAAAAAATATACTTACCTATGTATTGGTGTAGGAACAACTCTGGAAGATTATTGTCCAGCATTTCAGCAATAGCAGTTAGCTTTAAGTTGAATGATTATAGATTTTAAATTTTCTTTTGGTCTACTTATTATCTCTGATTTTTTTCACTCAAGATGTCTGTGAGATGTATCCATATGGTTGCTCTGTCCAGAATTTGCTCCTTTTTATTATTGAATAGTGTTCTATTGTGTATCAGGATGTTTATCCATTCACTTGGGGTGGATTATTTCCAGTCTAGGGTTCTTATGACTACACCTGCTAGTCATATTTCTGTATAAAAGCCTTTTCAAAAAAATAGTTGTGATTTTTCTTGGGTAAACACCTGAAAATGGAATTGTGGAGTCATTGGGTGGGTGCTATTTAGCTCTCTGAGAAGCTCCCACACTAATTTCTACAGTAGATGCGCTACTTCACACTCCCACCAGCAGGTTTTTTGTGTTCTGTTTCATCCCTTCCCCAACATTTGCTAATATCAATCATATTAGTATCAATAATGTAATCTTTTTAGTTTTATCTGTTTGATGCGTTTGTAGTTACCTCATTTTGATTTAGTTTGCATTTCTTTGACAACTTAGGATGTTGGACAGTTTGCTCTCATTTCCAGTCCTCTGTGCTGACCTTGATGTCCATGATCAAATAGGGATCCTGTAAAGCCAACTGTAAAATACTTGCTGTAAACAGTTTGCTAATTGATTTACCTTTACTCCCACCCAGCTAAAGTATAATTGTACATACACCTTTAGGATTCTTGTGTTAGTTTCTGTCTCTTCCGTGCATTTTTTTCTCCCAATATTTAGCTGGATTTAGCACAAAGTAACTACACACTAGGTAAAATCCTCCTGATAATTTGTATGATAATCATGAGTGGAGCCTTTCAGATTACTTAATGCCTTGTGTTTGGAGCATGTCTTTCTTCAGCAGTGCTCCAAGCCCTTTGAAGTTAATATTCACAACTTCTTTGTGAAGTGGGTAGGAAGCTCTGGGAGAAGAAACTGAAATTCCAGAAGGCGAAGCAACTCAGCCCACATCTCAGAGTAAACCAGTGATATTCAGATTGTCACTTGAATCAGTCACTGGATATGACTGATGCCAGACTCTGACTTAGCAAATCAAGTTACCTCTCCTTATAGGGCGATAAAAGTTTTAAATAAAGTCGAGCAGCTTCTTGTGCTGATATGAAGTTAAAATAGCTCCCTCCCAAATCTTTCAGAACAAGAAAGTTTTCATGATCTGTGCCCTGTAGAGTCCCTGCGGGTTTGTGCACTGATGGTTATAAAGAAAAACAGAGTCATTCTGTACACAGAAAAAGATGTGTGAGAATGCAGAAATGCAAAAAACAAGTTTCAAAGAACAATGCACAAAATCTATCCTCTCATGCACACATAAATATTTTCAAATAAGAAGACTCTGGGTTTTGAGAAAAACAACAAAGGCAGGCATAGGACCTCTAGCAACAAAGAAATACAGCACACCAGTGTCCCAGGTTTGCGCTTTCTGTATCTGAACATATTGCATATTTAAAGAGTCACTCTAAAGTAATATGTCTGATGTTTAACAAACATGTCAGAATCCACACACCCAAATAGATGCTTTTTTCCTCAAAGGTGGTGTCTTGGGATGTTATACACCTACTTCAATGTCACTTTGTCACTGATATAACATTTTTGGAATTGCTGCTTTGGAATTGCCTTTAGAGCCTTCAGAACATGTAAATATCTTCAGGATTCTGCAGCTCCATAAAAACAGATGCTTTAAATATCCTCTCACCATTTTATTGACTTAAGTCTTAGGCTTCTTATTCTTGGTTTCCTCTTGCTCTATAGCTCCACCCTATTGATTCGGATCCCCCAGTTTAAAATTTGTTTTTGACACATAATAATTCTATGTATTTATGGGGTACAGTGTAATATTTTGTTACATGTGCACAATGTATAAATGATCAAACCAGGACAATTTGCATTTGCATCTCTTGAAACTGCTTTCATTTCTTTGTCTTGGGAAACTTCGAACTCCTCTCTTCTAGTTTTTATAAAATATATAATATACTGTTGTAAGCTATGTCACCCTTCTTTGCTGTGGAATACTATTGTTCTTCTTCCTATGTTTTGGTACCCATTCCTTGCTGAACTCCCCTCTCCCCACTTTTTTTTTTAAATGGTACTAGGAATTGAATTCAGGGTCTCACGCATGCTAGGCAAGCACTCCTCCCATGAGCTACATCCCCAGCCCATGATCTCCTGTTTTTCGAATCTGTTACTTGATGTCCTGCTTGTATCTCATCTCATAAGTCAGACATGGTAGTTTACTCCACAATTTTAGCTGTAATCTTTACTTCTCTTCTTGACTATAATCCTGATTTTTCTTCTCCCCAGTGTGCCACAGGCTAATCTAGGTAAAAATCTTGGTGCAGCCTTACATCTACAGCAGTTATCTGGTCTCACCCCAGATGTATGAAGACGTACCCACTGTAGCCATCATCCCGCGCACAGTAGCTAAGCAGTTGCTGGCAGTGATTATCATATTCTAAGAGCAAAATCATTTTTTCAAAATAGCCCAAACTGATTTGGTACTACACTTGGGGAATGGCACGAGGAGTCAAGCTCTGTTAAGGTTAATAAAGTATAAAATAGTGGCTGTAAAGTCATGAAGCTGATGTCCCTTATGGCTCTCCGAGCTGCACTGCATTACTTGCTGTGGACTACAGAATGCTGCTTCCGCATGCACACCAGGTTCATGCCTCGCTCCCACTGCCTGCAGGTCAAGCCATCTCCACTCTGCATCCCACACTGATGGGACCCAGCTCCCGAGAGAGGAAAATGACACATGTGAAACGCACACAAACATTTGGCAACACTGATGGTAGAACAGGAATCATCGTAGGCAGTTGAAGGGAAAACTAATTTAGATTTATTTTTACAAAGCATTTTTTGTTTTAAATATCTCTATTAGGGGAGGGCACTTATGTTTGATGTATCTCCAAAACTTTGAAATCACCTGGTAAAAGTAAGGTATGGGTAAATAAAAACAACAATAATAAAAATGCCTTGGTATTATCTTTGGGATGGTATACTTTCATATTGGCATTTTCAATTTATTTTTCTAATTGCATTTTGGCTGAATTAATATAAAAATGAATTTGCATTTCTCAAGCATGGGAAAAAAGATTACACCAAACTGAAACAGGTAAGCTGACTGGCTACGGCTGTTGCTTGTGCTGGAAGATGACCTACTTGTGGAATCTCTGGATGGCGCTTGCTTGTTGGCTTAAATCAAAAAGTCCAGTGGGTCATTTGCAACACTTTTTATGTCAGATCCACCTGAAGAATTTGATTTAAAAACAAAAGAAACCCACCTAATAAAACTACTAAGGATTAATGCTGGGATTTAGAGGAATGGCAGTTCTCCAAGCCTGTAGGGAAGGAGGGAATCATCAGAATTGGCAGGGAGCAGAGGGGCAGGTCAGGCCAGGCAGGTGGCATCCAGAGGCCCAGGCAGCGCTGCCCTTCTCTGCATTGGCAAGGCTGGAACAAAACCACATGCAGGGAAGAGAGGAAGAGCGCAGGCAGGAAGTTCTATCTCGTTTTGTCTTCCCTCCACGCGCTCAGCTCTGGGTTTCCGACACGCAGGGAGAAGGGAGAAAGGGCACTCTGTCAAAGCTCCATCATAGCAATCTTACAAAGGAAACAGATTTTAAAAGCTGCAAGAAGGATTTATGACTTCAGGGACCTTTGTGAGTCCTTTTATTAGCCTAGTACATCACCTCGCTCCCATCTTTATGCTGACAATACTTCTCAGCCCTTCTCCGGATTTCTTGTCAAACTGGGCAACTATATAAAATGAAGAGACAAGAGCTGCTACGAGGGGCTGATTGATTTCAGTGTGTGCCGGCACATTAGGAGCAATCTTATTCTGCTAAGAGATTCTCTTATGCAGTCTTCCACGGGGGGAATCTTGGATTGTTTCTGAAAGCTATATGTTTTTAAGTGGTTTTATATTTTCTTAAATTGGTATTCCTAAGAGCATGTGAAGAGTATTACATGCTAGCCTAAATAGTTTTACAAAAGTATTTGAAAGTTTGGAGTTGGCTCTGATGAGTTTGGCTTGGTCATCAAGTCAATAAATAGTGCAGGCCCTTCAAGCCCAATGACTCCTTATTTCCACTTGCTTTACTTACTAACATGAAGTTCGGAAGGGACGCACAGCTGTACCTCTTCTGTAAAGCCTCCTTGATTCCACCAGATCATTAATTTTTTCTCCCTCCATTCCAGGAGCAAAAAATCAATAGCAAAATCCATAGTGACCAAAATTTGATGAACATCTATCCATTCTATTGACTTTAGTCCGGGCACACAGACTCACTGGGTCTCTACAACAATCTGAAGATGTGTGCACTGTGATTTTCTTTCTTTCTTTTTTCTTTGACATGAGCATTCTGTTCCTCAAAGTCCTTTGTCATTTTATTAACAATGCAATGTAGTAATCATTAAAGAAATTATAACACAAAATACATAGATCATTTATTGACCAGGACACATTATCAGGGACAATATTACAGACAAGATGATTTGCCACAGAGTACATCTTTTTTCCTATGTATTTATTTCTCTTTTATGTTATTTTAAACTTTTTCATCCAAAAAAGATCCATCATATCAAACAAAAATACTAAGTTTCCAAATGTTTACTAAAATGGTACGTAAGTAGTAGCTTTAATCTAGTGCACTGAGATTTTTGAAATCTTCATGTGCTAAAAGAAGCATTAATTTTACCTTGAAGGACTATTGCATCAAACAAGAAAACATCTGGGGCCCAGTAACTGTGAATTTCTCTGTCCTGTGGATCATGATCTACGGTCCTTCAGGCAGTGGAGAGCTCAGCCTAGCATCTACTGCCGGGAAGCTTTGCTGCCAAGCATGAACTCAGTGAAGGAAAACTCGAGAGTCTCAGACTCATTCTTCCTATCTCTGCTCTGCATCTATCATGTCATTGGCCTTTAGTTATGAAGAAGATATGCCATTGGGTACAGTGATTAATATATAAAGATGTTCAAAGCGTGCTGGGCTGAGAACATTCCAATCTTCCTCCAATACCAGTTCAGAGATTTTTATCATGAAATCATTTTAAAGAATGAACTAATGGGTAGTTTGGCCACACTCATTAGATTTGAAATCATTATTAATTTTTTAGTACCACAATAACATTGATTCAGATGAGCCTTTATAACATAGAAAGTGTATAGTATTTAGGAGTAATTAACATCCTTTAATTAGGAGGAATTGCCAGGCAGTCTTCTCTTTTGGCTCTGTTGTAGCTAGTGCAGCTGGATGAAATTTAATCACAAAGGAAGCAGCTTGGGTTTTATGTTATATTTGCCTTTAATGGTTTAAAGTATACTTTCGTATTATATTTTATTATAAAAAGGTACATTTGAATCATCAAAGTTACAGAATGTGAATAGTCCAAATACCATAAACCTTATGGAAAAAACCTTTCACCTAGATATGCAAACACAGAGTAGAAAGTAAGTTTAGAAACTTGATCTGCCTGTCCATATGCTCACTGAGTTGTGTGGATCTTAATACTGGCTTTGCTATTTTTATCCCTCTCTAGGATCATAATATAAAGTTTCGTATTTGCATGTGCATTTAGAGTAAACGTTGCTCCTTGCAAACCAGAGAGGCATTTAGGCAATTGCTGGGTATGAAAATTGCTGACATTTTCTGAATTTCAGATGACAAATGAAATGCTCCTGTCAGTTCACTGTGTAACTCCAGAGCATATGGTGCTTCTGCTGGTGGGTGTTATTTCAAAGTTTGCAAATCACACCATGTAGAAAGTCCCTCTGGTGGGCTCCTGGAATACTTAGCAACTGTGAATCTGAAGTGACAGTATAGAGAGAAGGGACTAAAAAAAATAGCTTTCTAGCCCTTTTTGACAAGGAGAAGGCAGTACAAAGTGAATGATAAGTTAATTCAGGAGGTGGAGGGGTAGAAATACCAATCTAGCAAGAAAAAGAAGCAGTTTTTCCTTTTATAGGACAAACAAGGAAATTATCTAAATTCTTAAAACAGAGTTTAATATCAGATTTCCGAGAAAGAACGAAAAATTTAGGGAATGACTAGAATTAGAATAATTGTCAAAGACCCGACACAAAAGCTTAGAAAAGGAGGAGAGAGCTGTTTGAAGCTGCAGAGAATAGTGACAAAATTATATCTATCCCTGAAATCACAAATAACTCCAAATAATGAAAACTCAAAAAGAATGCCTCTGCCATTCAAACTGGGGCAGTTTAGTGAAATTTAGTTCCCAGCAGAGCCTTGGTTTTTCATCATAATCTATTTTAATTGAGCACTTGGTTTTGTTCAATAACACACATATTCCAGAGCATTTCTGCAGTGGTCAAGGGACCGGTCAATTAAACGGAAAAGCCGGTGAAGCTGGTTGCTGGGACTAACTGACTGGTCTGCTCCATTACAGTAGTGCGCCAAGTGCCCTCAGCACCCTGTCCAGGGCTCATTTCTCTGTATGTTCTGCCTTGGAATCCAGAAGTTTCCATTGGTCTTCCACCCCACACAGGTACAAATTTTTTTTATTTATGACTAGAGAGTGCAGAGAGGTGTAAGTGACCTAAAATGATGATATTTTTCTAAAAGTTGAAAATAATTTTACCAATAGGGTGTAATTTAGTAAATTTATTTACTATACATACCAAATTTGAAGTAACACATAATTTTCAGGAACTACAGCTATGGGGGAGGGGGATGAGAATGGGGAGAGGAGATATGGAGGGTTAAGAGGGAGGGAAAGGGGGGTTTATTAATTCTGTAAGGTACACTTGACTCCCCTTAGAAGCCAAATAATACTCAAGCAGGCATTTAATTCTTAAAAACTCAAAAATTGATATACATGTATATGGACATTTATATATGTAATAGGGGAGAATTACATTGGAGAAAAGAGTGGGTTGTGGGTGAAGCGGGGAGATACTGGATAAGGATTCACATTATATCAGTTTACCTTATCATTACATATGCATATATGAATGTGGAGCAAGGAGTCCCTTCAATATGGAAGAACATGCTGAAGTAATAATGAAATATGAAAAAAAGAAAAATAATTTTACCCCCATATTAGAGGAATCCTAGATTTTTGATGTAGGAAATGCAAAATCTCCAGTGAACTAAAGAAGTAGCTGGCTGGCATTGGATCAATTCAGACTTTCTAGGTTCTTGAAACTTCAGCTGTTAGGAGTGGACCCCAGATTCTAACAACAAACAATAACACTTAAAATGCTTTGTATTCTAAGTAGAGCAAGTAAACTAAATCATATAATCCTCACAGTCATTCCCATTTCACAGACGAAGAAATTGAGGAAAGGGCGGCCATGCATCTTATTCAAGTTTCTTTGGGAAGTAGTTGAGCAGTTTCTTCCCTCTAGTACTGATGTACAGTAAAAGTTGGTTACTTTGCTTGTAAAACCTTCAGGCCTCCCCCTTCCCACACACTCTCCAGCCCCATGCTGAGCCATCACAGCCCCATATGTATACTTTATGACTCTTGACTTTTCTTCTCAGGCCATAGGTCATTGGATCTAAGGGTGGATCGAACACGGGATGGACTGGGCCCAACACTTTTTTCCAAGGCTGTGGACTTATCTTGGGTTTGGGGTGCCCCAGAGGTTCCTGAGCAACCAGAAGGGGCTAGCAGCTGACCCAGAAGAGGATCCCTGTAGAGACCTTGTTACCTGACTCTTGGAGGGAAGGAAGGAGCAAACTCTGTTGTTGGTGTTTCCCTCTCCAGGTCTTGGCTGCAGGAGAGCTAGACAGACTTTTTGCAACTGAGTTCCATGGGAAACCCCTCTGGTCCTCTACTGAAACGCTTTTTTATTTTTTATTAACCATGGTTGAGTGAGTTCCGGTTGTATATGTCCAAATGATTCTGAAGAATTTTATGACTCTTCTTGAAGGGGCTTCTGTTCTGCTTCACCCCAAACCACTCTGAATGAATGAGCACTCCAAAACATGTACTCATTCATGGGCTTCAAAAATGCCTACCTGTCCCCCTCCCCAGTACTGATACTGTTATCAGAAGACAGGACTGACAAAGGGTGAAAATAAAGACGCCCAAGTACCTCTTGCTATCAATAAGACTAGGAATGAGTTTTAACAATGAGTGTATGTCAAGTCCCACACCACAGGTGTTGGTGGATCAGTCTCTTTAAAAATGTTGGTTTTCCTCATTTCCACTTATTCAGTAAAATATAGCAAGGATGAGTTCTATATTTTATAGATTATGTCTCTGGAAATCGTATGCTCTTCCATAAATATATTATCATGTGTTAAAGTGTGTGTCTCTGTTTTCAACTGGGGACAGATAGGTGGCACAGTGTGGTTAAAAGTGGAGTCGGGCTGGCTGATAATAACAGTAGCCAACTTGTAGGCTCAGTAGAGTGCCTGGGTCACCAAAAGACTTCAGAGAATGCTAGCTAGCATTAATCATTTTTAGTGTCATCATTACACTGCTGACCTCTTTCCTTTCTCAACTGCATCATTCCTATGCTCTTTTGACTGGTATTAACCAATCTTGTTCTTTAAATTCCATGCAAAGACATCATTCACTAGGTGTTTATAGGAAGACCATCATTTCATTTTATAGAAAAATAATACATATAGGAAACTTAAGTTAATTTGATTTATAGTAGTTATTTTTCTCTTCTTAAAAGTGATGGTTAGGGGCTGGAGCGGTGGCTTGGTGGTAATGGTGCTTTCCTGGCATGTGTGAGTACGCAAGTTCAAATCCCAGCACATGTACATAACAAAGTGTCCCAGGAATGAAAGTGATATGAAAAATTAAATAAAAAAAGATTGCCTCTCTCTCTCTTTCTTTCTCACTAACCCCTCTTTCAAAAAAAAAAAAGTGATGGTTATTAGCCCTCTATATGTTATTTTCCTGCACTAGTTCTTTTCAGTATGTTCCAAGAAATTTGAAAAACAAAACACTCAAAGGTTCTCTGTAGTCTTTCAGTTTGTATAATACTTTTCTAGATTATAAGAAATTTCTGATCAATGATATTTTACCAGGAGCAGATTGAAATCTCCTTCCTGCTTCCTTTGCCCGTGGATGTGCATCTCAAGGGTGGTTTGCAGTGACGCTCAACAAAATCCTCAGGGTCGTATGGTGCCACTCTTCCAGTCTTATGCTTTTATTTAATATCAAAATGTAGGAGAAAAGAGAGAAATAATGTGAGAGAGTTCAGTTTTGGGAGTCCAACAGGAAGCTATGACAGGAAATATTAGGTTGTGTGTTACTTCAGGGTGAGGATACATCTTCTGCGATAGCTCCACTCTCAGCCAACATCAGCGGAACTGTTAATTCTGCCTTTAGTACACTGGAAGAAGAATGTTTTCCTCCAACAGAAACTAGTGTGTTGCTTTAGAACAGTAGGATCAACAGACATGAGGTTATTTATAGCAATAGCGTCATTTCATTTTATAGAAAAATAATACATATAGGAAGAGATTAGAAGCCATAGTTTTATGCTATGTCTCTATGAAAGTTTCTATTACTCTTCTACCCTTGTTAGTAAGGATACGGTTGCGATTTCCTATCACAAAGCTTCACCCCTGACAGATACTAAGCCAAACTGCTTTGTGAGCCACTCAGTCTCAAATGACAGAAATTCTTATATCCTCATCAGATTCAGCGTCGGGGAAGTATACATAACATCATTTCGAGGAGCACCTTTGTCATAATAAGGTGTCTGGGCATTCTGTGGACATTAGTGCTCAGAGAATGTAGGCTGCTGCGTGGCAGGAAAGTGAGCCTCCAGGATAGGGAGCTGCCTGTGCGTGAACTCAGATGAGAGCTGGGAAGGAGGGCCACATGGCTACGAGTGCATTTGAAGGCATCATCAAAACTATAGAGGACACGACACCTGCACACTATCTCTGAGGAGTGGCCATTGTTAAGAGCTAACCAGACCAAGGAGAAACCTTGAACACCAGGTACCCCAAACCCCTTCTCACGACTCTCTGAACAAACCACCAGGTCCATGAAATGTTTTTGTGTGAATCTGAAAAAAAGGTTTCATTCTGGATGCACAAAGAGGCATAAGGCCACTTTCTAGCTGGGTGGCAGCTATCAAACTATTGCTTCTCCACCACAAATCAACACTTTGTGGCCCTGATATTTGATTCTCTACTATTTTTTCCTTGCCAAATGTCACTAAGAGAAGCTTGTAAACAGGGGGCACTGGTGGGGACATGAAGGAGCAGAGGCTCTTCTTCCCAGTTGCAGGGTGTGCTCTTTTCAACCTTCGTGGACCTCACCATGTGTGTCCCTCAGTCCCTGTGTTCTGTATTGTTCAGAGTTCCCTTTACTCTTGCTGGATGACCCTCTATTACTTCTCTCTCCTATTGTAGCTATTCTTTCTATTATATTTTCCTTATTCAAATTATGTGTGATTTCTTCCTCCTGCACTAACCCTGACTGATGCAATGGATGCATTAGAAAGGTGGACCTTTGACAAGATTTAATGAATGAAGGTGCCTTTGTACAAAGGGGAAAACAGACTTTCTTTCCCAGGGGCAGCGTCCTTCACCAAGTCATTGCACTTGTTCCGGGAGAGCTGGACTTCAGCCTCCATTTGCTCCAGTACCTTGGGCAGGCACCTTTGAGGAAGTGCACAACTCATCCAACCATTAGGAATAGTCCTTGTCTGGCTCCCTGCAGCTCCCTGAACTTAAAGTTTAATTGCTCTGTTTCTGATCTCAAGATTATTTCATGCTGGTGGAGAAGACAAGTAAGTAAGTAGATAATTGGAACAAAGTTTGAATGGAGGGAAATACAGAGTGCTAGGGAAAATGTAGAAGAGACCCTGTATCTATTGTCGCGTAACAAATTACTCCAAAACACAGAAGTGTACAACAATATTTATGATCTAACACAGCTTCTGTGAGTCAGAAATTTGGGAACAGCTTAGCTGAACGATCTGGCTTGGGATCTCTCAGTTTTATACTTAGGATGTCAGCCATGGCTCCTGTCATCTGAAGGCTTGACTGGGGCTGGAAAATTTGCTTCTAAGATGGTTCATGACACAGCTGGCAAGCTGATGTGAGTTGTTGGCAGAAGACCTCCTCACTGACCTCTCCACAGGGCTGGGGAATCTGAAGATATGACTATGGGTTACCCCAGAGTAGGTGATTGAAGAAAGAACAAGGTAGATTTCCTCCTTTTACGACCCAGCCTCAACAGTCACACATTTGTCGATTTCCAATAGATTATATGCAGTGTGAATATCAGGGGGCAAGAACCATTGCCATTGTAAAGGCTGGCTGCTGTGGACCCCCAGGAGGCATGCTCTCTGCAGCCAGAGAACACTGGAGGTGAATCTGGAAGTCCAAGTCAACAAGCCAAATGCGGCAGCAGAAGGTTCCAAGCAAAGACATCAACAAGTGGAAAGGGAGAGGAAGGTGAAAGCGAATGGGATGAATTTATAGATCACAGTTGTAGGCTTCAGAGTTCTGAGGATGGAGGATGGTGCCTAGCAAGTGCAGTGAGAATGCAAGGCTGGATCAATCACCCAAGGTGAAGCCATGAAGATCCTTGCTTAGGAGAGATGTTCATGATTCTTAGCACTTGCATTTCAAGAAGAAGCCGGTGAGATCCAGTGTACTTGGTTAATTTCCAGCTCTTCTTAGAAGTAGAGTCAAATACCTTTACGGTGCATCTCCCACTTTCTTCATGGTCCTGTCTCCTGTTCCCTGCTCTTCAAACACACGTGTGGGGCATAGCTGGCATGAATTTAAAAATTGCTTTCATCAGATTTTTCACTGCTGTGACCCAAAGATCTGACAAGAACAGCTTTAGAAGAGGAAGAGTTTATTTGGGGCTCATACTTTTCGATGTCTCAGTTCATAGTTGGCTGACTCCAGTGCTCTGAGCCTGAGTTGAGGCAGAAGATCAGGGAAAAAGTGTGTGACTGAGGAACACAGCTCAGGATTTGACAATCAGGAAGCAGGAACAAAATATAAACCCCAAAGGCACTTAAGCAGTGACCTATCTTTTCCAGGCACACCCTACTTTCCTGAAGCTACCACCCAGTTAAGCCATTTAAGTGGATTAATAATTAATGCACTGACTAGGTTAAGGGTCTCCTAACCCAATCCTTTCACCTCTGAACTTTCTCGCATGTCTCATACATGAGTTTTTGGGGGACACCTCATATCTAAACGAAAACAGAGATTATGTTCTAGATTTCTCCAGCCATCCTGGGAAGTTCCTTTATGGGCCAGCTGACCTCCTTTGGGTATTGTGGGGACTCTGGTAAAAAAAAAAAAAAAAAAAAACCGACAAAGCAATGTCAATTTCAGTCAGTGGCTGAATCCAGGACATCATCTCTCTACCTGACGTTCATACCTGGGTCAATATGGCAGGCCAGCTGGGGAGGCTTCCACCGTCGGTCTTTTCTGCTGTAATCATGAGTAAGGAGAACAACACTGTCAACGTGAGCATTTTCAAAGGAGAAAGACAGCAATGTCCAAGAGTTAAGCGTGGGATACTGGACTAGGAAGCATTATCTGTCTCTTTCCAGAACAGCAGCAATCTATTACAGTTAATTTCCAATTTTTTATAGAAGGAGTAGGAATAAAACAGGAAATTAAAATCTATTTATAATCCCCCAAACTTAAGTTTCATTACTGTTGTCATATTCTTCTCTGGAAACACTTAGAGCTGTAAGAAAGTCAGTTTACAAGTAACAAATTGCCTGAATTTAGTCCCTTCCACCACTCTTTCTTTGCATTGGTATCTGCTTCCCCTCCCTGAGGCCATTTGCTAATCCACCAAGTCAGGGAGGTGGCAGGTGAGCCTTGGAGACCCCTTCAGACTGAAAAGACCTCATGTTATGAACTCACTTTTCAGAGCCACGGTTACTGGACAGGCTAATGGATATGGGAAGTAAAGGATAAGAAAGGAGATACAGTTGTTAGGTCTGTGCGGCTGGATGGAGGTGGGGCATCAGGCTGCCCCTGACTGCAAACACCAACCAATCAAACCCTGGTAGACGAGCCCCAATGGCCTCTCTCAATCCACCCGCTCAAGATTGAGGAGTCTCAGCCAATCCCCAAAGGACAAGACCCCCACACTTCCTCTGCCCACCCCAGACTATAAAATTGCTGCCCAGCCAGCTGCACCCACTTCCCAGCCTACCCTCGCTCTGGCAGACTGCTGATCCTGGCCCGCAGCCACCAATCCCAGTAAAATGGTTTTTGCTTGGCCTCTCTAGGTCTGACCTCCCTTTTTTGAACACCCGCGCCTAGATTTACACCCACATGCTGATTTTTACAACAGTAATTCACAAAGTATCTAATCAGTCTCTGAATAATTTAAAATTTGGTGTATTATTAGCCCCTGTGTTTTACTTGCTATTGACATGACTCAGATAACAAAGGAAAGAGTCATCAAAAACAGCCTCTTAACTAAGAGGAGGTTCTTTTGCTGATCCCTAGTCTTTTTTCCAGAAGTCCCCTATCTGGACTGGGATGGCTCTAAAGGAAAGGACCATATAACCCCAAAATTCACTTTCCATTTTTAAAGTACAGAATACATATTTATAAACATATATACATAGATTTGTGGTTTCAGATTACGTTGTACTTCAGGCCACTATCCCCGGGACATTCCTTGATTTGCTGTAAGTTTTCTCAGTGATTTGCTGCACTGTTCATGATCCTCAAAGGTCCATGCACTAGGAAACTGCTAAAATGTTAGCAGTACAGATACAGGTGCCTGGGGACAGCTCCTATGAAGGAAAGATGCACGGAGTTCTCAAGGTGTGGACCTGGCGGAGGACAAACACTCTGAGGACCACTGACCTCAAAGTTCTCCTCAATTATACCTATTTGAGTTGCTCTCCCTTACAATCTTCTCTCTCTACTGAAAGGTGCCTAAAATTCACCTCCGTTCTTTTATACTTGATATATTTCCCAAACTCCCAAGAGTTTAGCATCTCAAAAAATTTATTCATATCCTTTTTGGATCAGTTAGGATCTAGATGGGAAATAAAAAACTACATTAGGTATTTCAGTGGGGGAAAATTTAAAAGAAGAATCAGTTAAACAAATGTTGGAAGACTATAAAACAAAATGTGAACATTTAGGTAATGCAGAGTAATTACAAGAAGCTGCCACCAACCAGGGTGTGGGGAACCAAGGGAAGAGGTTGGGGTTAGCTTTTGAGAAGCTTAGGAAATAGTTCTTGCAGAGCTAGAGTTTATATTTGCAGAGGTGCAGTTGCTTCGCTGCTCATTTTGGGAGGTCAGAGGAGTGGGCTCAGGGACTCAGAGCCCTGAGGAAGGGACTGGCCACCCGGATGGTGGTAAGGAATGGTGAATGACGCTGGACACTGGCCCCGCTAGGCGTTTGGGGGGCATCCATGGGCAGCTTGCACATAGGAAGCTCCATGTTCTGTTCGGCCCCTTGTCTGTCTTACATAACAGACCAAGGAGGAACGCTTTTGCAAAGTCTTTGCCCTAATATCAGTAGAGATGGATGGATTTCCAACCGAAAGATGGTGGTTTAATCATCAGCATGCTTATTATAAATGGGAAACTTGCAAACTTGTTTTTGATAGAGAAGAAAATCTAGATGGATCGATTTTAATGGAACTGGGGAGACACCTGAATGGAATTACCAGGGTGGCTAGGATAGGATGGTATTCTTGTCTTTGCAGAGCCTTAGCTTGTACTGAGATATCAGATGCCTCTAGATAACAGTGTTCACAAAGAAATCCAAAAGCTACTTGCAAATACTGGTAAACATATAAAAGTCATGATATACATTTATGTTTAAATGCTGTATTGCTCATCCAGTTGTGCTAAGCATAGAACAGAAACACTTCATACCCACATTCATATTTTATAATCTTCAGTGACTGATAGCAATGACTAAACTTATACATACAAGAAATAAGTATAGTAATATAATTGGAACATTAAAGCATAATCTGGGGCTGGAGTGGTTGCTCAGTGGTTAGAGTGCTTGCCTTGCATGTTTTAAGGACCTGGGTTTGAACCCCAGCACCACATACGTAACTTAGTGTTAGAGAAACAAAGGCCAGATGAAAAAATAAATAAAGTTGATTCTCTCTTTCTCTACTTCTCTTTAAAAAAAAAAATAATAGGGGCTGGGCCTATTATCACTGGGCCTCTCTCTTTCAAAAAAAAAGAAGAAAAGAAAAAAGAAAATTAATCAGTTTGGGAATATTCACAATATTCCAAGTGTTTAAAGAGTTAACATTAGGTACTGACCATGTGCCTGTCATTTTTCTAAATGTTTTACTGGTTTCATTCATGTTATTATCTCTGTAATCCTACTTTTATCATTTTATAGAGACTCTAACAGACAAATGTTAAGGAACTTGCCAATAATCACACAGCTCCAAGAAGCAGAACTAGGATTTTAATCCAGCTGTTCTAGTTCTTTTTTTGTTTTAATAAAGAGAGAGGGAAAGTGAAAGTGATATATAGAGAGAATCAACTTTATTTAGTTTTTCATGTGGCCTTCACTACTCAGAGACTTTGTTGTGTACGTGGTGCTGAGGTTTGAAGTCCCATACTCGTGCATACAAGGCAAGTGCTGTAACCGCTGAGCCACTGCTCCATCCCTCTTTTTTTTTTTTTAAGAGAGAGAGAAAAAAAAGCAGAGAGAGAGAGAGAGAGAGAGTCAATTTTATTTATTTTTTCATCTGGTTTTTGTTTTTCTGACACTTAGTTGTGTTTGTGATGCTGGGGATAGAACCCAGCTCCTTGTGCATGCCAGGCAAGTGCTCTACCACTGAGCCACCCCTCCAGCCCCAAGCTGTTCTAGTTTTTAAATTCCCCTCTATGTTGTTAGTAAAAACATCTGGACTAAAAATACACCTTCAATTCATACTATAAACTTCAGTTTCCTTAACTGTTAGTAGGGGTAATAATGCTTATATGATAAGATTGTAGTGCACTGTAGATATTATGTTAAAATGTTGTATATTGTAGATGGCAGAGTATTTGTTAAAAGTTCTAATATAGCATTTGCTACATATTAAGGCCTTAATAAATGGTAGTTATTTAAAATTCTGACTATCTTCCCTGAGTTGGGCAAAATGTCAGTGATCTGGGTAGTAAAACAAGCAAATTCATAACCAAGATTGATGAGTGAAGGGAGAGATCATATTGGTCACTAACTCAGACTGATAAAGAGTAAGATGTTCTGTGAAGAGTATGGATTTTCTTATCTGCTTTCAAAACTGCTATTTATATTAATAGATCGTTATCTGAATGATCATCTCAATTTGTGAAGCTACAATCTACTAAGGAGATGAAGAAGCCACAGAAACAAAACAATTACCAGCATGGCTCTGTCCTTTAGGTCTGAGTCTCCCCTAGCCCTACTCAGTCTGCACTTGAGACAGGAAAAAAAAATACCATTTGGGGGACTGGACTGAGATGGGCCATCACATAATTGGTTTTTCCATTCACTTTTAAGAAAAGGGAGATGAGAGTATAATGTGGAGCAATGGCTGTACCCTAAGATTGTAGATGAATCAAATATAATAATGCACCATTCTTGCACAAAACAACTGATTCCTTCTCCTCGTTCTTAAAGTCCATGAACATGTACATACAAATGTTGTAAATGGAAACTCTCTTTTGCAGCTTTATTTGTTGAAAAGACATAAAAATATCCATATAAGACTAGGTCTCTCTGTTGGTTTACACTAACTTGGATGAGACACAAAGAAGAAAAGAATGCAAGACTTCACACTCTGTTCCTGGGGGATTTTTAGGAAATTTGGAAACACGGCTAGAACCGAAATACCAAAGCATCTCAGGTTTGTAACCAAGGCAACTCTCTCTGCTCTGCATTCAGGCTCTCCTGTTGATTATCTATTGTAATGCCAATAATTGCAGCTGAGAGGAGTCTCTGTTTGTTGTGAGAGACAATTAGCACTTGAAATAAAGTAACAGATTCAAATAAATTGGGGGACTCAACAGTGTGACCTGATCTCTTAGGAACAAGCAAAAGCTTTGGAATATAACTGACTCTTGTGTTCGCAGCAGCTTCCAGAGGGAGAGAGTCATCCTCCAAAGTTACTGAGGTCTTACCGGTGATTACTCTAGCCGTTATGGTTGAAAACCACTTGTTTCTTCTTAGATTATATTGGAAAATAGCTTAATAAATCCAAACCTGCAAGAAGGTGATACTGAATTGTCAAGGACAGGTTTATTCAAACAACTTGTCTCTATGTGTAATGCTTCATTGAAACTATTTTCCCCAATTACTGCTATAATTACTCTTTACTTTTATACAGAATGTATTTTAAAACGGTGTTTATTTTAATTCAGACGTAAATGGAAAGCTTGCAATTCCTGATCTCCATATCTCTGCCTCACCTGTAATTTTTGCTTTCCAAATGAAAATCTCCATTAACTGAAACCATTGCATGGGACAAACTCTCACAATCCTTGTTAATTAGCCTGTTGACCCATGACTCAGAAAGTTTTCACAAGTTGCAGTAAATTTTTAGTGTTCTAAGGACAAATAAGTTTTCCCTGATTCAACTATATTTGTTTTCAGAGGTTCACTTATTAATTGTACAATCACTCTGGCCTTGTGTTTCCATGTGATGGGATTTCTACTGGAATAACATTCCTGACCCCTCCTGCGAGTTATTTGATTTGTAAGTTCAAAAGAAGAAACTGAACATGCTGGACATGTTCTAGCCCTTTCTAGACTTTTCTTTTTCAGAGTGAATATGTCCACAGGATTCACTCATTCTTGTCAGCCCTCTGCCACGTGGGAACGGCTCTGTTTCTAAGGGGAAATGGTCTGCAGCTGTCAAACTACATCAGTGAATAAGGAAAAAAGTATTTTAAATTCAGCGATAAAGGCAGATCTAAAACCACATTCTCCAATCAGCTTTAACAGTAATAAAGCTGTTGGCTTGATCTCCATCTGTCTATCTTTTCTATCTCTAAATTGGTTCTGAATTCAATTGGGACAGTGGGATGTTATTTATTGGCGGTTCCCAAACACCTAACATATGTTTTCCATATCAAATGTAGTCGATAAATATTAACTAATGACAAAGTCAGAGAATATAAATTCCATGAGAGCAGAGCCTTTGCTTATCTCATTCACTGACATTTCTCTAGCACATAAAAGTTATTTTAAAAAACACACACAGTTCAGATCACAAATATCCTCACTTCCATTTCAGTAGAAAGCATTGGGAATTCTTCACATTTTTGTAACACCCAAGGGATTAATGAAAGATGATCTCAATGTGAATGAAAGGAACAGAATCACTGCAGAGTCCCTGAATTATTCACACCAGAGATTGACAGTGTGATGTGCCTCCGTCTGCTACGTCTGCTAGTCTGCTACGTAGGCTTATCGAAGGCTTGATTTTTGCCCAGGACCGTAGTAGTGAGCAATCCCAAGTGATGGAAGAGGAATAAAGAACAATGACACAGGCCATTGGTAAAGTCCTAAGGAACACAGGAAAAGGGTCTGGGATTGTGAAAGGTGGGCCCCAAAGTAGATTGACACTCACGTAATACTGCATATGAAGCAAATGCACAGTAACGTCGCTGAACCAACAGGATGTGTAGACCTACAGAGGACATCATGCCATGTGACTCTGGGAAATGCATTTTCACAGTGTGAAAACTCTTCTTACCAAAAAGTGTGGACGCTAAAATCCACACTGTTAGTCTGTTGCTCAAGAGACGGTCATTGGCAAAGAGAACTCCAACAGGACACACAGCTCTGAGCAAAGAGCAAACAGGAGAGCCTACGCATTGGAGAGGGGAAGCCCCAGTGAAAATCTCAAGGGGGTGCCTAAAGGCACCATGGACACTTATAGATGAAAAGAGTGAGAATTTGTCCTACGTTCTCCCAAATGGTGAAAAGTGTATATAGCTCTCATTCTTCTTCTTTTTTTTTTCAAAGAGAGAAGGAGAGAGAGAGTGAGAAAGAGACTCAATTTTATTTATTCATGTAGTTTTTGTTTCTCCAACACTTAATTGTGTATGTGGTGCTGGGATTTGAACTCAGGTCCTTGTGCATGCGAGGCAAGTGCTCCAATAGCTGAGCCATTGCTAGAGCTCCTATAGCTCTCATTCTTGGGTGTATTTCAATTCCCCAGAAACCTTTTAAGGAAATCCCAAAACCACATTATTCCTTTGGGTGTTGTTACATATAGGACACAACTATAAGAATTAACACCTTGGCACCTAGCATTGGTCGGAGCATGCAAACAGAATAGCATAATTCTGCCTTATTAAAGTATATCACTTTAGCTTCATAGTCTCTGGAGTTCTGGAGTAATTCCTAAGTGCAGATTTTGGGGTTGGAGTGTCCAGGTCTGAACTCTACTTCGTTGTTTAGGTAGCCAGTAGTAGAACCTTGGGTTAAGTTATTCATCATTTTTAGCCAAGGTTTCTTGGTATAAAGGTACAGATGAGGACTAGACCAGTACTTATCACATAGAGCTGTAGCAAGAATTTGGTAAGGTAAGTCATATGCATTAAGTAAATATTTATGTAAAATGAATTGATTATCCATTTATATAAGTTTAATGAGTTTTTCAAATTGGGTAATCCACATAAAGTCTTTACACTGTGACTGGCATGTGATCAAGTTCATGCTCATGGTAAGAAATTACTATTAATAGATCTTGCAAACAGCTGTTGAGTCCCTGCTGTGTACTGATTGTCAAAAATGTGCTGAATACCCTATGACAGCTATCTAACCATACTTTATATTTCATGTTTATCTCAGCCTCTGAAAGATGATAATTTGCTTTTTGTCTTGAGTGCTGATTTTTTTTTCCAAAAAGCATAAACAGTATTTGAATAAAATTTTCTCTTTGCTGTATGAATATCAGTGACAATAAGTTAGTGGGGTGATCCGAAAGCTGGGGGTCTCGCTCTGGTTTTAACATCCTGTTGTTGCTTGAGGGATCTTATTTCTATTGCCTATTTACCACTTTTCCCCTCCCCTCTTTCCTTCTATGCATGTTTTAAAGACCCTATTGTGTTCATTGTGTAGCGCTTAAAGCTGTGGATATCCCAAAAAGTGCATCACACACACTTTCTCTCTTTCTGTCTCTCTCTCTCTCCATATTCTCAAACATTTAGAATCTGTTTAAGGGGACAAAGTATAAAAACCTAAATACAATAGTTAAGTGACCACGCCAGCCCCTGTTGTAAGATGTATATACCAAAGTCATTGATGACATACAATCAGTTGTTTTCTTTACAAAGATAGTGTACCACCTTAACAATCTTTTCCTTGAATAATTCAGGGTTTTGGTTTTTTTGTTTCACAGAGATAGCTTTACTCTGCAGATTGTAATGTAAAGATTACCTAATTCCAAAATTGTTAGACGAACTTACTACTGAGGCAATTTTACAAGAGATAGTGAAATGGCTAGATAGTTAGGACAAAGGGCCCCATCTAAGAGCTACCTGGTAGAGTGATTGACAGGGCAGACTCAGGGCCTTCATATGCAAATGAGCATGAGGCTCACCTGTGGGAGCAACTCCTTTATCCCTGAGGTGGGAAAACTAAGAAATGGGGGTGGACACAGATGGGAACTTGGAAAGAGTTGCTACCCGTTTTGCATAGATTTTAACCAACGATTTTGACACTAAGTTTCAATGCCTGCTTTGCATAGGTTTCAACCAATGATGTAGATGCATTTCTCAATGCCTGCTTTGCATGAATGTTAATTATGCTCATATCCCAAATCTGTATAACCCCTTGCCTGACCTCCATTAGACGGTGTCCTGCTTCCAGGTGCCCCTCTGCCTTTTGGAGTCTCTGCTCTTCTTCCTAAATAAATCCTACTCCTTTTACTCCTCCTTCCGTGATTGTCCGTGGATTTTATTCTTCAAATTCATGAGACAAGGACCCAGAAGATTGGCTCCTAATTCCCGGGGTGAATTTCTACCACACCAAGAGCTGCAACACCCAGCTTTTAGCTGGAGAGCTGCTAAGGCTATTTCGGCTGCAGACACCTGCAGCCAGCCCAAATTCCCAGTTTTAGCTGGGAATGGCTGCAAACACTAGAAGCGGGCTATTTTGGCTGCTGGAATCTGTAGCGGCCCAGACTCCATTTGCCAGTGGGAGCAGAGAGTCTGGCCTCATCTCAAAAACCCCGCATCACTACCTCAATAAAGAATAAGTTATAGATACAAATTTACTATATGGGGGAAACTCAATATCAGTAACATGTTTGGAATTTGATTCAATTATTTATTAGAGGAACTTGAAAATCAGCACCAAATTCATATTGGGTACGTAGGTGAGGGAAAGGGAAGGGGGAGGACATGGGAGATGCTGGGGAATAAGATCAACCAAATTATGCTGTGTGTGTATGAATATATCACTTTTATGCGTAATCATCAAGCATCAATTAAAAAACAAATAGAGGAGAGACCAGTAAAGTAGAAGTAGGAAGTCAGGAGGAGGCAGGAGGGGGAAAATGTGGAACACAGACACTTGTAAAGGAAAGAAAACTTGGGAAGTAGCAAAGCCAAAAGGACTGGGGTGATCACCAGCAGCAAATGCATGTGCGCAGGGTGCAGGGGGAGAAGGCTACATGACTTTAAGTAGACTAAGAAAAGAAATCACTGTAAAAATCACGCTATAGGCGTCTGTTTCTATCTCCTTAGTGAAGACACTTCTGGAATAATACACATGGAAATGAAGATTCAGACATGAAAAGCAGTGATTATAAGGAACTGCCAGGTTGATTTATGAGGTCTGAGTGGCACAGCCACCACCTAAATATGTGCATATATGTGGGTGTCTCTCACAGATACCAAGCGATTATCAAAATAATTGCACTTTCCTTTGTAGCTCTATTGTGAGGAACAAGACTTCATTGGCTTAAGTACTACGATGCTTTGCCTTAAAGAGATTATTTTAAAATTTGTCACCAGGCAGGTCCTAACCAGAAAAGTATGTGGAGTTTTAGACAATTGGTGAATTCAAGTACATTTGTAATAAATGGAGCCTGTATTTCTAAAAACAGATGGTTCTAAAGGCAATTTGATGGTAATAGAATTAAAAAATAACTTTAGCTGATAGATAACTAGTTGTTGTTGATGGACTTGTTTTTGACCAGTACCCCAAGTTCAGGGCTTGAATTTTATAATATGCTAATATTTTAAAGGGAGAGGAGACTGACAACCTCAGGACAGGAAAAGTAATAGAATGGGGGAAAATTTTTTTTAAATGGCTGAAGGGTGAGATGTGACCACTGTAACATTCTTTCTTAAGAGTGAGAGAACTTATTTAATTATCATCAGGAAGGTGTGTCAACTTACCTTGTTCATGTTAAAAAAATGGTAACTACTATAAGCCATAAATTACTGAAATGGTTAAACAAAAACATAAAGAAAATATGAATACTTAAGTATAGGATAAAAATAGTCCTTGTTAGAGATACTGTTTACTCAAAAAGGCTGACTATGCATATTTAAATGTTATGAAATAAATAAGTTGAAATCCTTTAATGTAATCAACTGACATTTTGGCATTTTGTAGTGGTCTCCAAAAAAAGTTAACAAAAAATGTGGAAAAATTTTAGAATGTACATTTCAAAAATTATTAATTTCTATTTATAAATGGATTTTGGAATACATTCAGCATGAATTATTTTCCATTTGAAAATAATTGCCTATAAGTGATATGAAAAGTTATAGGAAACACACAACTTATAAAACTAAAGTATTTTAATGATTGTGGTTGCACATATATCTATGCTTGAGTTTATGGGAAGTGTTTTGAAATTCATGCAGAGCACTGAAAAAAATTATAAGACAAATGATTCAAATTGAGGTCAACCAAGTTATAAATCAAAACATAAATGTACTTCACAGTACATTTAGTTCCAACATAGTTCATAAAATAGCCTGTTTACTTGCTGAAACAAAGCATATAAATTTAAAATTTATTTCAGTCAGAATTAACATCTTTTGAAAAAGCCCAAATTAACTCCAGTTCATCATTCCTCTATGTAAAAACCTTCCATTGCTTGCTATTGTTTACTGAATCAAATTCACAACTTAAAGCTTGTAGGCAACTCAATTATTTTCCCCACAGTATATTTTGTTTCCTATTTCATTAATTCTTGATAATAACTTAATAGCCACTCATTTTTTTGTGAAGTGAATGGGATAATTTTAAGTACTTTCCTAATCATATTGAAATTATTTCAGACTCAAAATTTCAAATTACCTTATCTTAGAAAGTTATCTCATGTGTTTCTTTGGAACTAGTTGTTGTAAACTTAAATGCCTATGGAGGCCAGGTAGGTACCATTTTTGTTACCTGCTTGGGTCTGGTGAGACCAGACAATTGGGAGAGGTCACCCCTATTAATGGGTTGGCCTCTACACAGCTCTAAAAGTTGACTTGAAGTAATGGCACCTCTGGTTACCAGCTTTTTATTCTCTAAGAGAAGCCAGAAATTTGACTTTCACGTTTAATCTTCTAACTTTTGAATGTTGTCAGCTGGTTGAAATTTATTACTATCATATTTTTTTAGCTGCTGGGGATTGAATCCAGAGCTTTGTACATAGTGAGCTAGGCAAGTATTCAACCACTAAGTCATGATTAAAATGTTAAAACAAAAACAACAACAATAAAAACCCCAAAACTGTGTAAATCAAAAAAGAAACTTCCAGTTTTGACTTCTATGGAAAGTTACAAACCAATTAAACCATTGAGCTCCAGTTCAATTTTTTATCTGTCTCCTTTTTCAGGCAAATTCATGGGAAAGGACAATTGCCTTTCTTCTCTTTTCCTGTCAACTCATTCTTCCTGAGGCTTCTGATCTCTTTGTTATGGTCTGAATGTTTGTGTCGTCCCCTAAATTCATATTCTGAAATGCTAACCTTTAAAGTTAGGGTATTGGGATGTGGGGCCTTTGGAAGGTTACTAGGTGATGAGTGGGACCCTCAAGAATGGGATTAGTGCCCTTGTAAAAGAGTCCCCAGAGAGGAAAAATATAAATAAATAAATAAATAAATAAACAAATGGATGTCTTCTTTTCTGAATCTATTATGCTCATTTCTTATAGGTGTTTTATTCTTATTAAAGTACAAACTCCCTGGAGGCAGAGATTGTTTTACTACACCTGATACGTAAGTAAATGCTTGCAGAATTGGAGAATCGGATGTGGAGGGTATGACTAAACTTATGTCTCCTCAGCAATATTTTTCATGGAGACGATCATCTGAGTTGAACATACAGAGTTAATATTTACAGGGCTAAAGTCTAGTGAGAAGACTCTATTAAATCATGTTCCTTAACAGATGGTGCATTTGTTTCCTAATGCAATATCCTGACTGTGTAGAGTTGTCATAATTAAGAGGTGACTGCATAATCTTTGGTAGCTGAAGACTTACCTATGTGTCAGCTCTAAGTGGGTTCTGGGCCCAATGTGCAGCTGTTTCTGAATTTGACTCAGTGTGAACTGTTTTGGGATGGATTTCCTTTCTTTATCCCATGTGGTGACTGAAATCCTTGTTGGTTTTAGTTTGAGAAGACAGGCCATTTAGAGTGAACATGAATTATATGGTTAATATCTAAAATGACTCTGTGACCCAGGGCCCAGAATTTTTTGGTTTTTTGGTTTCTCACAGTTTGGACTGATGCTTGCGTTAATACTGTTGAGGTTTCAGTGGGGCTTGAGACTGTCGATGGATTTTCCCCCCACCCTATTGAGCACCAACTATGACTGTAGAAATTATCATCCATTCCTTTCTGTTTGATTTGTGTAAATAATACATTGTTTACGTGCCAGCTGGGTGTGTGGGGAAAGAGCTTTTAAACTGTAATGAAGAAACCAGCTGTTTGACCTTGAAGAGGGAGGAAATTAACGGACACCCTACAGGGAAAAGGTTCAGAAGCCCAGCAGCTGAAGGAAGATGTGAGGTGAAGTTTGAAGAGTAGACAGGCTTTGAATGGGTAGCAGCAGCCCCAAGCCCCTGAATCCTTCCACAGGCCTTCTTCATGTGCAGGCCAAAGTAGGTATGTTGCCAGTCCGTTACATAAGTGAGCACATGCTCACAAGCACACATTTACAACCTTGAGTGCTTACGTCGAATCAGGTGTGATCTTTACTGCACACTGAGTCTTAGCTGGTCAGAAGTTTCAGCAAAGTATAGGCATATTGGGCCTTCCCCAAACCTGAGCACCTCAAATCTTGCTTTTTCAAGTCAGAATACCTATGTCTTAGAATAATCTTTATCTCAGGATTAAATGAAATAATTTATTTGAAAGCCCTTTTTGAACATGCTATTCTAATACTATTGCTTATTTAAATAATTTTAGCACTTTTTCCTTGATGGGAGATATTTAATTTCTTGGGAACCCTTTGGAGTTAGCAAACTGTGGCTGGAACTATGGAGTATTAAATTGATTTAATAATCTGACCAAGCCCATTGGTTTAATCTTGACTATAGCTGCTTCACTCAACAATCACGGAGACCCTGTGTCCTGCAAAGTTGAAAATATGTAATTTATTTAGCTCTTTAGATAGAGTCTGCTGACTCCTGCATAGTTTTCGACTCACAGGAAATATTCAAACATTTGGCTTCAAGTCTGAACTTGAAGAGTGCCCCAACAAGACTTTCTCAGATTTTACTATTTATTTTTCCTCTGGTCACAGGGCAAGAATGAAAACACCTGTGGGACTTGGGACCAAGACAATAATTACTTCTCAGTCTTATCTCCTGCAGCCAGAAGAAAACATCTGCTTTTTTAATTCTGCAGAGAAGGGCAGAATTAAAACTGTCTGGGGACTTCCGCTGTATCTCTGAACAGAGAAGGAAGGGTGGAAGGCAGGCAAGAACATTTCCGGTTTTAATGGAATGAAAAGTTAAGGCAATGAGATGAGGAGGGTGAAGCCTTGGCTTTAAAGTTCAAACCCAAATAGGTCTCGTTGTTCTTGTACCAATGGATAGATGTTGGCAAAAGTCCCACTAATTCTTTGATTTGTTTAATAAAAGTCATTTTAAAAAAATCAAATGGATCACCGGGCAGGAGTTTGACCAGAAACACCTTCCAAGTGATAATTAGCTGGCCAATTTTTCTCCGAGTTTTATGTTAGCATAAATATTCATGACACATTCCCCATCAAATTGTAAGTTCTTCAGGAAACACTGTTATCAGTTTAAGAAGAACATGAATCAGACTGATAGAGCTAATTGGTTAGGGTTCTTTTTTTCTCCTTCATTTTAAATAAAGCTGTCGAAGGTTCCCAGGGTAATGAAGAGCTTTGTTGTTATGACAACTGCTTCTTCCTTCCCTTTGAAGACGCTCGAGATGTGATAGGCAACACATCAGGAATAATTAAAACAAATGATGAGCAAGGCGCACCCATGCACCCCACGTAGATGAAGAAACCAGCACAAGCTCAAATCGTTTTCCTGGTTTTCAGCTTCCGTTTTCATGGAATGAAATTTATATAAGCTGAGCTGGTCAGCTGGGCAATTCCTGCCATTTCTATATCTGAGAATGATGCTACTCAGATTCAGATACATCCTGAGGTCTTTTGTTGCCTACTGCATCTCACTGTCCAACGTTCTCTTCTCCAAGACTGCCTGAAAGACCAGAGTGATGTTTTTGGTGGGGAGGGGTGGGAAGGTGCACTCTAAAGTGATTGAGAAAGCTCACCTAGCCGACTTGGATTTCTTGAAGCGAGAAGGGGAGTTGTACCGTGCTGCAGAGCTCCCTACCTAGAACCACAGAACAGCATGCGTTTGTCTTCTGCCAGGGTTTTCACATTCCTTATCTTTTCTAACCTCTCTCTGAACAAATCTGAACTCGTTGGTGTTACCCCTATCTCACAGGGAAAGAATACAATCCCAGGAGAGTGTGGAGGACATGCCCGGGTCATCCAGCTGGAAGTAGTTCAGTGGGAATTTTAACCAGGTCTTTTGATTCCTATAGATCTTTACATGATGCTAAAGTTGAAAGAGAAAACTGCCTTGAATAATTAAAATATAACAGATAATTCTCTACTGAGGTATGCTATTACTATTACTTTATTTCCTTCTCATTTCCTTGCTATATTCTTAGCCTATCTAGACAAATCATTTTATCTCCTAGCTCCAGGTAATGAACCTTTGGGAATTATGAAAATTTTATGCTTAAAACACAGATTCATTTCTTCTTTTCTAAAATTGTAGATTAGGATATAAAATATCTGAGTTTCTTCCCCACAGTGAGGAAAAGTATGGTTTTATGAGATGTTTGGTTCTTTATATATATATTTGTTGTAATTTATGGACTACGAAGTTTGAAAGCCACCTCTCTAACACTGCCTTTCATTTGATTCTCTATTTTCATTTCATTTCTCTTTTTCTGTCTTTTTTTAAGTGCCAAAGACATGAAGTGGATGATATTTGCGTTTAATAAATGGTAACTGCAAACAGGCATGGCTACCTCTCCCTAAACAAGTACATAGGCCTTCTTATACAAAATTAAAGATTCTATTCTGCCTTTGTCTTAGTCCATTCTGGGTGCTGTGGCCAAACACCTTCCATTGGGCATTTTATAAAAAATGGAAATTTATTTCTCAGTTCTGGGGTTGGGAAGTTCAAGATCAAGGCACTGACAGTCAGTGTCTGCTGAGGGAACACTTCCTTATACACAGACATCTCACTGTGACCCAATATATGGAAGACACTTACAGGGGGTTCTTTGGGATAAGAGTACTGATCCCTTTTGTAAGGGCTCTACTCTCATGACATAATCACCTTCCAGTACCATCCCTTGGGGGTTAGGATTTCAACATAAAATTTGAGAGTCACATTCAGACCATAACAGCCAATCAAGAGGCACAGAGACCGAGGACCTCAGAGAAAATGATGCTCTGGTCAACTGATATTGTGTACATTGAACAAGTTTCTCTTTGTCCTTATTTTCCATCAACCTCTTCAGTCTTCCTGAAGGGTTCCTGGGCAAAACCACTGCTGCTCTTGAAAATGATCATGGAGAATTGGGAAGAAGTTTTGAGAACAATGGGTTTGAAAGAGTGTTAAACAGATGTACAGGTAGAGTATCCTGCTATGAAATATTCTTGCTCCAAATATTTAGCCTAAATTCATCAAACGTCTGGATCTAATTCCTGGAGAGGAAATACAGATGATAAAGGCACAAGTTAAACAGCATCATAAAGAGGCAGACAAATCCAAAAAGTGTGAGATATCCTAAAAAACAAGCTGGTTTTGATTTCCCAAAAAGAAAATGTCATGGAAAAAAAATACGGAAGTAGGGGTGATGCCGTAGATTAAAAGAGGCTAAAGAGACAGTTAATCAAATGTAATGAATGAGTTTGAATATTGAATGGAAATAAAGTATATAAAAGTCGTTGTTGGCATAATTGAAGAGAATTAAATATGGATTGGCTATTCAGTATAACAGATTTATTCTTAATTTTCTTAAGCATGATAATATTGTAGCTATATTGCAAAATGACTATATTCTTAAGCTATGGATGGTGATATAATTAAAAATGGGATATCATACTGATAATCTGTAATTTACTAATATTTCAGCCACATATCATCTGTCTCTTTCTATCAAAATAGACAGAAATTAAGCAAGTGTAAACAAATATTAACAACTCATATATCTAGGTTAATGACACATGAGTGTTTTATATTATTCTTTCAACTTTTCTGTAGTTTTAAAATAGAAAGGTTATTTTTAGATGGATTGCAGAAAAAAATATCTCTGACTCATAGGGCTTATATTTTATGCCATTTGTCTGTATTTTAAAAGTCATTATAACTTAAAACTGTTTTAGTGTTTTTGTCTGCAAATTCCATCAGCTGTGTTATTTGTGGGCAGAATTATACGAAGGTATATAATTCCTTTACACTCCAGGGAGACACACTGATGATCTTCAGAGATTTCTTTTCTTTTTTTCAAAAAGAGAATGGGACAGTAAGGGAGAGGAAGAGAAAGAGAAACTCAATTTTATTTAGTTTTTCATATGGCTTTTGTTTCTCCGAGATTTCATTGTGAACGTGGTGCTGGGGTTTGAACTCGGATCCTTGTGCTTGCTGGGAAAGCACGTAACTGCTGAGCCATTGCTCCAGCCCCTCCAGAGATTTTTTTGAAGACTTCTTTCTGGTACCCAGCCAGACTTTTACTTCTGCTTCCTCAACAGGAGTACATCGCTGAGCTTTTCTTTTCCTGTTCTAGAGCCCGGGAACTCTCTCCAGTTAATGAGATGGAACATTGATTAGGCTCACCTAAGTTTATTCTCTGAATCTCAGTGATCATTGCCCTTAATTTTCTAATGTTTGAAATCGTCAAAATCAAATTGTTCCCATGTATATGTGTATATATATATATTTTTTTTTTTTTATAAATTTGTTCTGTTTTAGTTATTTCAGCCAGAGGGTTAGTCTGGTTTCAATTTTTTGTTTTTTTGTCTTGGCTAGAAGTGAATGTCTTTGTTATTTTTAAGGCCCTAGCAGAGAATTCTATGAAGTAAAAGGTAAGAATAATGATGAAGAATCTAAATTCTTTGAACCAAGTAGATATTAGTTGTTAATTGCCCAGATCCATAGCCACAGCACTGTGTCTGGAGGAGATACCTTTGAGGAGAAATGCAGAAACAGAGGACAAACAGGACTGCATATGTGCCTTCTTCAAGCCACATCTCCTGGGATGACAGAAGCAGGGTCCTCAGTGATGCCATTCGTCAGATATTACTGTTCTACAAAGCCTTGGTGGCAGGTGTAGATCCCAATGAAATGAAGCATTACTGTATGGCAGAACGGGAGCACTTCAATTTTTCATGCTAATGTCTTTACAGGAATAAAAGAAAATACATTTCAGCTGATCCTAAAAAAAAGTGGAATGAAATTTATAGCAACTACAGTATAAAATATCTTTGGATTGAGAAATGCAGTTTATGAAATAATGTCACAGCACTTCAAAGACTGGTCTCTTGCTGCCTTGAACCCACTCTGAAATTTCTTCTTTCTTCACCAGGGAAACAATGTGGTGATATTTGGGGAGAGCCCAATGTGTCCATGTAGAACATTATCTTAGCTGTGTGTAATGAGGAGTCCTGCGGCCTGGAAAAATGGGACACTGCTGTGCCTACCAGCATTACTGTGAGCACATTATTCTCCACATAAAGCTGGGGGCCACTGTGGATTTGAAAAGGAAAAACATGCACTAAGCTGTCTGAGAATTATATAATTCTTGAAATACAAACTGTCCTTCGCTTTTCTTTTAAATCCACTTAAGTACCTGCAAAGCTTTGAAGAGGGATTTTAACGACTTAATGCAAGAACTGTGTGTAGAATTGGCGTGTCTGAAGCTTTAATTTTTTTTGTCCTCCTTTAAACTATTGAATAAAGAGCATAATAGTTTCTGAGATTGAGATATGTGGCTTATTGACATACCCAGACCAGATGGACCATTTTAGACCATGGGAATGTAGCCGTGTCTTACCTCTGAGGGAGTGACCACCTTGCCACTGATTTTCACACAGAGCCTGTATCACTGGAGGGCAAGCAGGAGAATGAGCTAAGGCTGTGGCTTCCGTATCGTGGAGATGGAACTGGAATTTACCCTACTCTATTTTTCAAATCAAAATAAATTTAGTTACTATACGTCACATGAGGATTCCATCTCTGATGTACACAGGTGACAGGAGATGGTTGCAAACAGCCTCTGATAAATCCTATCGTGCCCTTCACTTATCATTCATTTGGTTTGGTTAAAGGACTCTATTCCATTGGCCTCTCAACAGACAAATATTTCTGAGAGAGCTGTTACTCGTCTTATAGTGGAAGCTTTTAATCAAGTCATTTCTTTGTGTCACAAAAGAGAAGGGGCCACATGAAAGCCCTGAGTGCCTTGGGAGATGAAGGAGTAATAGAAGGGATGTGGAAAAGGAAGGCAAGTACCAAAGATGTACCTCCTATTTTAGAATTTGGCCAAGGAACACGAGGCCATCATTCCTTCATTCACGTATTCAATTCTATAAATATCTATTATGTGCAAATAAATAAGCAATTTAGACATCTCATCATATCAAACAGGATTTTTGTGTTATGACTGGGAATTGAAACCCAGGTCACAGTATGGACATGATATAAACTAAAAGGTCATAGGATAACAGGTTATGGAAAATGTGAAAGGCCGATCGCAATTCAAAGAGTAAAGTGCTATGTGATGAACATAGTTTGGGTTATGACATTTGCAGCTCAGAAGGAAGAACTCTAAGGAGAAAAGGAGCAATACTTGGCAGATGATTACCAAGTGGACATGGCACCAAGATTTCCAGCCTGGACAAGTTATACTATTGCAGAGTCATCATATCTGAGTTATAAAATGCAAGGAAATGAACAAATTTGGGGAGAAGATGGTGGGTTTGGTTTTGGAAATAAAGAGTTTGACGGCACTGTCCAGAAGTGATTGGATGAAGTGGCCTGGACAAGGGGAAGCATTTATAGACTACAGATAGAACTTTGCAGTTACGTGTTTTTGAAGTGTTTAATATGTTGTCGATGAGCTCCCCCAAAGACAAAAGGTCAAGGGTCTCGTAACAACTTTAGTGAGAGACACAAGCAACGTGGAAAAAACTGATTTGGGAGGCGAAGACATACAAAGACGAGAATAAAGCTAAGGGGCGGTGATATGACAGAAATTAAAAGGAGAGAGTGTGTTATGGGGGTAAGAAGGGATTGTGGATGGCACCATATGTTTTAGAGGAGTCCAGCAAGATCTAGAAACTGGACACTGGAGGACAATTCAAACAGACCCAGTAATGCCATGAGATCGGAAGCCAGCCTTCAGTGGACTAAAGAGACTAAATGTCAGGGAAGGAAGGACAGATATAGAGTGAACTCAGAGCAGGCTAGCTGTGCATGTGTTAAGCCCCTGCACAATGGTCTCTGGACGAGGAATCGCTTTTGTAACTAGGGAAATTATCAGAGGAAGGCAGGACAGGGCACACATACAGGTACTCATCATGATATTGTTTTATAACAATTTAAAAGAAATCGGAAAAAACTTTAATGTTCAACTCAAGACACTAAGTAATTTGTGATTCAGCAATATGAAAAAATTACCTTTAAAATTATGTTGAAGAAACTATAAAGACATAAAAAATGCTTCTGAAATGTGTTTTCTAAGACTTCTGCATGGAAACTGTAGTTTTTTTTTTTTTAATTTTAGGGAAAGTCATTAGAAAGGACGCCTACATCCAAATTAAGCTAGATTATGAATAGAGGGGAGAGATAAGGCCATTAGTAGAGGGGACTCAATTAGTTTCTTTTTCTTTTTTCTCCCCTTCTTTCATTATCTTTCTTATATTTTTTTT